>MU226048.1:22162-32990 GCA_018584345.1 Thuja plicata
ATATATATTGGCAAGTGATGATTTTTGTATGATATGAGACACTTATGGGTTGTCATTTATGGCAACATATCTGGTATATTGATCAATTGGATCGAAGTACTATTTTGGAGATACGGTCTTCAAAATGGCTAAGTATATAAGTAGAAATATAGAGTATGACAACATTGTTTTGGGTATCAAAGATCAAGTACAGTTAGTTATGACTTGAAATCTTAGAGGAAGATACTATAACAAAGTATGTGTGACCTCCACCTAAAATCAATTTATTTTTGGTTATGATTACAGTGAGTTAGAGAGATTTGAAGACATGCAAAGACAACAAAACATCGTAACAGAGCAGTTGGACAATAGCGATGAATTAAGGAGTATGTTGTGGACTCCTGGCAAGCTAAGTTGGATTATATTTTGGATAACCTATATTTTGGTTATGTAAGAGTGCCAACTTTATATTTTCTCTTTACATTATTAATTTTTGTATTGAGAGCCGAGTATGTGATAATAATTACGAGCGCTGACTTGATGTTGAGATATATATATATATAATAAAGACTTTTTGTAAAGCGGAGATATAGATGAGCAAATGTATATGTGTATGTAAGAATATGAATGATAGATGCGAGAGCATAGGTTGACAGAGATTATTGAAGAACTATGACTGGAACTATCTAAGCATTGAAGATGTTTTATTTGTTCATTACTGAGAACACTTTGTAACAGAAGTTTTTGTTGTAAGAGTTGTAAGATCACTTGGCCCCTAACAGGGTTTTGTATACCTTTAACAAGGTTGTTATTCCTTTAACAAGGAAATGTACTATGTAATATTCAGCTCCTAACAGGGCTAGGTCTCCTAACAGGGACACTATACTTAAGTGCATGCTTGTGGGTACCATCCCCACCAGGGTTTTCCATTGGCCAGGGTATCCTCGACAATAAATAATGGTGCTATGAGTTATGTGTTATTTTTTTATTTTCTTTTCATTTCAGTAAGATTATGGTTTATTTGGAATTGGTCTAAGTTTAATTTAAAGTGTTGTAATACTAATTCACCCCCCTCTCAGTATTACTTAATCCTCACAATTGGTATCAGATCTTTTGGCCCTTGGAGAGAAATTCTAACAGCTTAAGGGAGATCAGAATGGATTCAAAAAATCTACAAGAAAACTTTGAAGCAACACATGAAGACCTTGATAAAGAAAAAGCAAAAAATGGTGACTTGAGATTCAATTTGAGAAGAGTTGAGGGATTCGTCAAGAAACTTAAGGATCAACTTGAACTTTCCAAAAATAAGAGACAGGATCTTATGGTTCAGATAAAAGAGGACTCATACAATGATAATTCAGATCAGATAAAGCAACTTGAACAAGAGAATTATATTTTGAAGCTTGAGAATGAAGAAATGGCTAAAGAGATTCAACAAGAAAAGAATGTTAAGCCCAAGACTCAAGAAGCTTTGAAAGATGCTAATACTTTGATGGGACAAATGAAGATTGACCTTGACCATTACAAGAACAAGTATCTAGAATTGGAGAAATATAATCAAATCATAAAGAGTGAACTTGTTGAGACAAAGAAACACATTGAGAAACTTCACATGATCAGTGACTTGATCGATGAAGATAGAGACAGACAGAAACCTAAAGGTGATATGACTGGTATTGGCTTCAATGAAGCTGAATGTTCTAAGAATCAAAAAGAAAAATCTAATGCAAAGAGTGATGCAAAAAAACCTACTCTTGAAGAACCTAAATAATAGATTAGACCTTTCAAAGGTAGATGTTTTCAGTGTAACAAGTTTGGAGACATGAGGAGAGATTGAAGAGGTAATACCCCTTTTAGAACTTTTTCTGGTTATTGTTTTAATTGAAATGCATATGGGCATAAGAAAGAAGAATGCAAAAAACCTGATAAAACTAGATATAGACAAGACAACAACAGAGGAGAATCAGTAGCTAAGGTCAAATGTTACAAATGTAATAACCTTGGACACATTGAAAGGAATTGTAAATTACAAGTTAATCATAACATAAAACCTCCTACATGCTAAAAATGTAACAATCCAGGTCATATAGAAAAGTATTGTAGGTATAATGGAGTAAATAACAGAAGAGCACCACCTCCTATGGATACAAAGAAGAATGGCAGTGATACTAGTAAGAGTATGGTAGAATACAAGAGTGATTTTGACAATTGTTTTAGGAAACTAGAAGATAATAGCAGTGGTAAGGTATGGAGATTCAAAGAGTCTAATGATATATTGGTTCAGGAAGAGATAGTAGATTCTACTGGATCTTCGTCTGATGCTAGAAAAGCATAATAGACCTAATTTGATGAGCATGGCCTTAGGGGGAGAATCGCATGAGCACAACAGAATATATCCAGCCCTTGATTATGTGGAGTAAGCTCCAGCAAGCTTAGGTATGATATTTGCAAACATCATGGAACTTATATCTAAAAGTGCAACATCAGACGATGCATATTTTTTGATTGCAAGATTTGTGATTAACTAGACAATTATAACATATGAAATGGAGATGTTGTGTGTTGTTACCAAAATGTAAGATAAAATATGTGTGTTGGGGTTGATTTGATTTATAGATTAATTATCTTGAAATGTAAAGTGTTGATGTGTAAATTGTTCTTTGAATTACCTAGATTGTATTAACCTTAATTGAATTGAATTTGCAATTGTGATTAAGAAGAAGATAAGATATTCCTTTTTACCCACAAATGCACAAATGGGAGATCCAAGTTGATCAACCCAAGAGAAGGGTTAATGCCCAAATGAATCAACTATTTGGAAAGGAGAATAACAAAGGAAATACCTTAAATTTTGTTAATTATATGTATAGAAATTATATATGACAGGTATTGAAGAGATGGGAGAAATGCACTAACCTTGAAATATTTCAAATCAAAGAATGTTGTTTTCTGAGGTCTGTAGACAGTTTCTGGAAAAACTGGCAGTTGATACCAAACCGAAATGCAGAGACAAACAAAACCCAAAAATCATTTTTCGTTCCGATATCATCTTCTGAAAAAGGTCAACCTTGACCCACAAATGTCAACCCTGACCCAATAATTTCAATCCTGACCTACACAGATCTGAAAGTGACTTTGTTCGTGGATCCTGAAAGTTTTCCGAAAAGGGTATCTAGATCTGGGTTCAAATCTACTGTTTTGTACCTGTACCTGCAAGAAAAAGGAGATTGTTTTGTTGTAGGGGAGGGGTTTTCCTTAGTCAAACCCTGATTTAGGAATCAACCTTGAAATCAATAAATTACAGAATGCTATCAAGTAGTAGAATTGAATCTAACAATGAAGCTATGATATTCAATGGATATGTAATTGAAATTTGAATGTATGCAAGTATGTAAGTATGAAAGCATGAACTCAATATGAACCATAAACCTCCATGGTTGTATGCTTGAAATCCACTTCGAAGAGATGATGAAAGAGTCTTGAGGATGCTCAAAGGATCTTGAAGGAAGATCACACCACCATGATGGCTAGATCTAGGGTTTGAATGTTGAATCTTGAATGTTTGCACCTAATCCCTTCAAAGGCTTGAAAGATTGAATCCTTGATCTTCAATGGAGAACTTGAATGCTTGAGAAGAGGTCTTGAACACCTTGAGAACTTGAAAATGGATGCTTGAACTTTTTGCTTCTTGACAAAATCTTGATTAGGGCCTTTTTGCACTTAGAAGACTTAGAGAAAATGAGAGAAAAATGCTTCCTTTTATATGAAATTAGGGCACAATCTTCCAAGGAGGCCTACATAGGATAATTAAATTCTAGTTAATCCCATGCCCCTATAAAAGGACCTATATTATATATAATTTAGGAATCCATGCTTCAAAACCAGAAACAACCGACCCGGAAGCGGGGAAACTGAATTTTTGATGAGCCCCGACAGCCGACAAGTTTCTTGATTTGAAAGGGGGACCCAGGTCAGGATCAAGGTCGACTTTGACCCAGGGGGTCAGAACCCCTGGAAAATATGCTAGGTGGGGTAGGAGGTGCCCGAAGAGGCCCAATCAGGGTCCTAAACAAGCACAGAGGCATGAGATGATGCAGAAACAGGATGATGATATGGTAGAAGTCAAAAATGTCCCCTAAGGAGGGCTAAACGCTCTTAACATGGAAGTGCTTCCATTTTAAGATGATACAACAGTATTGGTTAATGTACATTTTACATTTAACAATGTATAAAGTTCTTGATGGTTAATGATTTATTTACCATTTGCAAATCAAAAACCTAAGGAGATTAGAGAGCATAGAGAATCAAACTATCTAGCAACTACATTGCATGATCGATCGAAGCGGAAACTCAGAATTTAGGGTGTAAAAGGTATTTAAATCATCTACTCATACAAAAGATATGGATGCACCTTTGATTTATGATGTTGTAGATTGACCTAGATACAAGTTTAAGAAACATTCATTCAAGTCTTGTGAAGACAACCCTAAAGGACCATTTTCCCAGACACCACATGATGTTTTGCATGTGGAGGATATTAGGGCATACATTCATTGCAAGAATGATATACTGGGTGTTGATGAAATTTCTACTAAAATGGAATATGTGATTAATAATGGCAAAATGAGGGATGAATTCAAACACATTGACAACTTGATCATCATGAAGATATTGGATTTGTATGAATTCTGCGAAGATGAATGGTTCAAAATATTACTAAGCAGAGTTCATGATAAGTTCATCTAGATAGGAGAGAAACCTATGAAGATATGTAGTCAATTGATTCATGAGATAACTGGGTTAGAAAACACTAGAGCTATCCCCATAGCTGAGAAGAACATAAAGAAACAAGTTGAAACCCTAACACATTCAAAATGGGACAGGCAAATTATGACAGTGAATGATATTTTCTTATAGGATGTCAGAATGATTGCGATGATACTTGGATACAAATTCTATTACAATAGTAGACCTAATTCAGTATCTGCAGGTGTTATCATGATGGCCTACAGGATGGTGAAAAAAAACACTACTTATAACCTATGCGAGGTTCTGGCATAACAGTTTTTGGAGAATGTTAAACTAATCAAGAAGGATAAATCTAAAACCTTTCGATTTGGATCACTCTTAATGCATATGTATATCCACATTGAGCACAAGTTTCCAGGAATGTGCCCTAGTGGATGGAGAAAAGGGATACCTAATGGTATTTAGATTTATGAGAGCTACAAAAGACAAAATAACACATGGGTTGACGGTGAACTATTTGGCATGATCAAGATTCTTCAGAGGCAAATGAAGGAAGAGTCAAAATTCTTGAAGAGTTCGTTAAAAAATACAAGGATACAATTTGTTTTATGGTTGAAATTGATTGTATATGTTTTGAGGCAATTATACAAAGGAAGAAATGGTGTTACCCCATGGGTTATGAAGTTAGTTTAGGAGTTCTAACTATGTAGATTGAACATGTGTTGGCATCTGAAGTAGATACATTTGAGGAGAGATGGGGCACCTATGAAGAAAAATCAGATAAAGTTAGAGTAGAGCATACCAGAGGCATGGGGAAAATAAAAGTAGATAACATTTTTTATGAATGTGGAGCTAAGGCAGGTTTGACTAAAGATGATTTGAGAGAAGTAAAGAAGAAGATAGTTGAGTGATCTCCTGGATTGGCAAGTACAACTACTGCAACCCTTCCACCTCCTAAAGTTGTGTTGGTAACTAGTCCACTTTCTACAGTTATTGATGTAACCAACCCTTCATCACCACATAAGACATCACAAGAAGAGACAGTAAAGATTGTTCCTTGAGTAAACACTAGATCCACTAAACTGGATTCAGCCCCTAAGGAACAGAGGACTGAAGGAGAAGAGAAGAAATCCAAAAAAGAGACCACTAGTGACAGACAAGTGTGGAAGCCAGACTTGAAGATGATTGACAAGAGAGCTATTGAGCAAGGGAAGCTTGTTTCAGTGAACAAGTACTATGACAGGTATGAGGAATCTGATAAGCTTAAGATTGAAGACATTGTGGTAAATCATTTACTTATTTTCAAGAAGAATCTACTAGAGTTAAAGGGAAGTATACCTGAGGAACTATATGTTAGATTGGAAATAAGAAAACAACTTGCACACATTGAAGATGGGGCTATTAGGGATCAAGCTGTTGAAAATATTTTACCAATAGTTTCTATACAAGAAAGAGAAAGAATATTTGGTAAAATGAAACCCTTATTGAGAACTAAGGAAAGATTGGTGAAAATTATGGGAAGAAAGTATTAAGAAGTCTTAGAGGAGACTCAAAAGGAATTAGATCAGATACTAATGAGAAATATTCCTAAGAAGACTCCACTTCCTAAAACTACTATGCCTACACCTATAGGAATTGGTGAATGTTCTAAGACAGCTAAGGTGAATGTTGAGAACAGCGAAGATATCATGCAACTATATTTCTATGTTTTTGGTGTGCCTGTGACCCTTGACACTTCAATTAATGAGAAGGACCCATTTGCAGGAAATATTGACAACACAATTATAGATGAAAAGGAAGAATAGAAAGGGGAAGAAGAAAAGAGGAAAAGTAGAAAATTGAGTCTGAACATAGAAGTGAGACAGATGAAGCACAAGATGAAGAGGCAAGAGTTGAGGTAAAACATGAATCTGACACATCTACTACTCTATTGTTGGAAAGTAGGGACATAACTTTAAGTACTGATGTTGATAGTATGGATGAGGATGAGTTGATGAGACTATCTTTCATTGCATTCTCTAAAGCAAAGGAAAGCTCTAAGAAGAAAGGAGATGAAAAGTCTAAGGAACTCACTAGGGTAGTCAATACTATGAACAAAATCCTCTGAGTACCTATTGTATTTCAAGGAAAGGATGAAGTAGAGAATCTAAGGTTGACACTAGATGATTTTGGAAGCCACGATGAATCTCTAGTGAAGGTCGTTGAAGAGAAGTCCAAGAAGAGTTATCTAGAGAAGAAGTTGAAGGAAGTTTTCCATTCTATCTCATGGGACTTGGGCATTCTGAGAGAAACTATATCTAAGGCCAGAAGTTGTGTCATGCATGGAAGGATACTATACAAACATTGTATAAATCCTATCAGACATATTCAGAACTTTGAAGATATTTTAGCAAAGGAAAGGGGAAAGGGATACAATGAATAGAATGATGGAAATTTTTGAGACCTCCTCACAATCTATATTAGAGATGGACAGGGAAACACCAAATATTTATGACAAGATGAATGTATTGGTTATTGAGAAAGGGAGAGTCATGACAAGATTTGGTCTGTTGAAGAGTCTAATCACTCCTAAACTATCAATTCTTGAAGTTCATTTATCTGATATGGAGAAGCCTGCAGAATCATTAACAAATTCTATGCCCACAGAGTTAAAAGCAATAGACACATCATCCTATGCACTAAATGGACTAATTCATTTTATTCAGTTGTTGATTGATTCATGGAGCACAAAAGTGAAGATCATGGAAGACACCTTCCAGGATGTACTTAAACTGGTGAGAAAACACTGAAATCTTACAATTTTGTAAATTTTGGATGCACCTTTGTCATTGTTTTCAAAGGGGGAGAAGAGAATAAAAATGAGTTAGAAGAAAATGATAATGAGAAAACAAAAATATATAGGAAAGAAAAAGAGTAACAATGAGTTGGGACACTTAGTCATTTTTTCGCTAAGTGTTGCCATCAATGCCAAAGGGAGATATTGTTGGCAAGTGATGATTTTTGTATGATATTAGACACTTATGGGTTTTCATTTATGGCAACATATCTGGTATATTAATCGATTGGATCAAAGTACTATTTTGGAGATAAAGTCTTCAAAATGACTAAGTATAGAAGCAGAAATACAGAGTATGACAACATTGTTTTGGGTATCGAAGATCGATTACAATGAGTTATGACTGACAATCTTAGAGGAAGATACTATGGATTATGTGTGACCTCCACCTAAGATCAAGTTAGTTTTGGTGATGATTACAATGAGTTAGAGAGATTTGAAGACATGTGAAGACAACAAAACAACATAACAGAGTAGTTGGAAAGTAGCGATGATTTAAGGAGTATGTTGTAGACTCTTGGAAAGCTAAGTTGTATTATGATTTTGGATAACCTATATTTTTGTTATGTAAGAGTGCCGACTTTGTATTTTATCTTTACATTATTTATTTTTGTATTGAGAGCCGACTATGTGATAATAATTAAGAGAGTTGACTTGATGTTGAGAAAGATGTGTGTGTGTGTGTGTGTAATGCCCCGCCAGGGAACCCAGGAGAACTAACCTAAACATGTCGCTAAGTTAACATGATAAATTTTTTTAAAAATATTTTCAAACAATAATGATAACAATGCGGAAGCAATGCAATGAGATACATGACATACACGTAAGTACGACTCATATAGATAACAATGCTCCAGGGTTCAATGACGTAGAATTACTTAAGAAAAATAATATACGAGAACAACTATAAAGAACTAATATAAATGATACATCAAATGAATCCAATAATATACATCTCATAACTCACATCCTCTACACATGACACAGGGTATGTAGTAATCACTCTAATACAAGTATGATACAACAACTAATATAGGTATCACATTTGATACACTCTTACAAGATCACAACTGATATGATAAGATCAAAACCTCCAAAGATAAACATGATGAAAACAACACAATACATCCTCCAAAGGATGTCATCCAATATACACATATGGTACAAATATACAACTTATGAAATTGAACCAGTCTCCAAAAGACTAATAGGATGAAACTGCAACAAGGATCATCCAAGCATGAAGAAGAACTATCAGATCTCAATGGTAATAAGAATCACTACCACCCAACTGTGTGGAACCAAAGGTCTACTCCCACTGTGTTGAGGAGATAACATCAGGCCCACACATGGGAACACAATCCAGAAGGACTCAAGAAAAAGTATAAGGATAGGGAAGATCAAGACACACTGGAGGTCCAAGGTCAATACAAAAAGGTACACCATCCAAAGATAAAGGAACATACATAAGATATCCAAAACACCAACATAAACCAAATACTGAATCCAAAAGCCAAGTGTCAAAGACACAACACAAAAGGTAAAATAGAACCTATGGAGGAGACTTAGGATACATTCTATGGGAATGTCATCACTTGGTCAATAACTTGAGTTACCCTGGACTGGCCTCTCTAGACCCCAGACCTCTCAATCATGACTCATGTGGAGCTAGGATACCTTCTCATGATGATGAGGAATCTAACCATACCTACTCTCTAGGTATCAACTCATTCTTATCCTTAGTCTGCACTAGAACTCAAGGCATAAGCGAGGCATCATGATCAATCTTGTATTTAATGTTAACCCCAAGTTTTAATATTACATTATCACTTATTAATAACTTACGATAAGTCACCCTGGACTGGCCTCTTTGGGCTCGTGAATCCTATTGTAAGCCACTCCCCTAAGATGCACCTAACTAACCACCCCCTAAGCTCAAGGTCACAAATATAATCTCATAAATCTCATAAACTGGTTCCTACCCATATAGGAACTATTGGTCCTCAACTAACCATAGAAACATGAGACATTCTCAAAAGATCTCATGACATGAGTACAAACATACCAGGTTCAAGAAAGACCATCGAACCAAGAAAACATTATAAGAGACATCTCCTGGAAAAACATGCAAGATACCATAAAGAATCAAATTCCAAAACCCTCTGGTTTCCATATCCTAAAAGTCAACCTAATACCCCATAGGAAACGAAGAAAAAGAACACAATAGAATCCATTAATCCAGTATATACATTGATGACATGTAACTGATTGACTGTTTGATAATGTTAAGTTGAAGATAATGCAAGACATTAAATCACTTAATGGTTTGTATTGTCATTGATGTCAACTTGATATCATCTGTATGGTCATGTACATAATGCAAAAGACTTCAGAGAATCAAAGGAATAAAGGTTATGCTTTCAGCAATGCATAAAAGTCAAGTATTCACCAAGTAACAAACAACACTGATGGAGTGTACACCATCGGTAAAGGAAAAGAAGAAAAGTCACAATGATACCCGACAAGCATAAGACAATGTTGCTCGATGAAGAAAAACCACAAGATGCCCGACGAGCTAAACAAAGTTGCCTGAAAAGTAAAAATCCTAAGTTACCTGACGGACGGAGATCCTGAAGCTAACTGGATTCACACCAATGGAACTGTCAGTTGTCACCGATGACTAACTGCAGAGTTGACCGACAGAACAAAGAGTTCAAAAAATGAAAAAATATCTAGCTGGCAGAGCTTAAAGATATACTTAACTAGTTGTTTTCATTGTTTTATTTGACCAAAGTTAAAGGATTGTTTTAAACATGATTTGTACAGTGGCAAGAAGATTTCTAAGAGACAAATCAGGAGTTATGCTTTAAATCTGATTGGCTGGATTGTTTATCATGCCAAGAATCAAGAATCAAGAATCAAGAATCAATGAATATCATGTCTATATAAGAGACAAGCTTAATTAATTTTTGAATGCATGGAAGGGGAGTGAATAGAAAGAGGATGCTAAAGAGAAACTGATGAAGAATATCTTCATACAGTCCTGATCAATCAAGCTGAAGGAGAGCTAAGGAATTCTATAGACACCGACGAATAGTGAGCACATCATCACAGAGCAAAAAGTGTGGAACACAAAGATTGAATTGATACATTGATCAGAGAGGTAATGTACTTAAATAGATCTGAAAATCTACAATTCAAAGTTGCATCATGAACATGTCATAGTGTTTCAGTTTAACCATTGAAGCATCAAGTCTCTTAATA
>MU226048.1:66309-105488 GCA_018584345.1 Thuja plicata
ATATCTGGAAACAATTTGGATTAATGAGAATACAGTTCAGTTCCTATTCATTATTGTCTTGTCTCTTTTGACTGTGGTTTGTGCTCTAGTATAGTTCATTTGTAAGGCATTTGGAATATACCTACTACAAGGTAGTGTGTTTAATCATTTGTGAGTCTTTCTCAAGGAGAGAGTTAAATTTTGTAAATGATTTCAGAGAGCGGGACATAGTTGTGAAGATCTGATGAAGAAATATTGAGTTGAGAAGATTGTTTGTAAGGCATTCAATCTGGAATGTATGAAGTTTGTAAGGCATCCTTCAGTATTTCATTAGTTTTTTATTGTTGACATATGTTTTCATTAACTCTTTGCCCAAGGAATAGGCACTGATCTAGAGTTTGCTGAACAAGTGTTTTCTCCATTCAGTCATACACAATTTAATCAATTTAATCAAGTTTTCAGAACAATGAGATGAACTCGTTAAGGACTTATGTCAGCAGGACAGTGTCCATTTTAGTGATTCCTTGGAGAGTGAATCCATTAGGTTATCCCTCCTATAAGAAAAGGAAGAAGGATGAAAATCCTTGTATCACTGGTATTCTCTATATTTACAATCATAGTCTGTATGGTTAAATCTTGTATCTGATTATGCTTGGTCATTTGCAAGGTGATTTACAAGTTGATTTAACAAAGGTACATGGAAAATTAGTGTCCACATTATAACATACTATGTAAACAGCAATCATAAAAGGTAAAACCTGCCTGAGTATATGTGGAGCTCAAAAACGAAGAAGGACCTTATCCAGTCCTTAGCAATTAGGCTTTTCTTGTCTCTGAATCAATATTAGAAGGCATGGTGTTCAAGTAGTTATTTCAAGCACTGTGGTTCATACAAGAAAAATCCCTAACATATGGTTTCTCTTGTTCACATATGGTTTCTCCACTATATATGTTCTACTTCAGATTTTTGCTCTCTTCCGAAGTCACCATTAATGGTTAACTCATTACTCCATCTTCTACAACTTTTGTAGATCGCTCGAACGCCTGCTTTTTTCTTGACATCATATATCATGCAGTCATGGTGATATTTTTTTTACTGTTATTTCATACATTAAAGATTGCATTCACGATTTACTTAAAAATGGATACTGTTGTTACTCCTGCAGATTATAGCTGATGATTGTATATTATTTTTTATTGACATTATTCTATTATATTTTATATATCTATACCTCTTGACTTGGTTAGCCCTATTGTATTGAAAAATATAAGTGGAATACACTAAGGGGTACCACATGACAATGACCAATTATACTTATAAATTATGTTGTTCTATTGCAAAGTATCATAATTGTACAATTTGAATTCTTCAAAACTCTTCCAATAGTACTCATATGGCTTCTCTACCTAAATTTTTTGTTTTTCATATTAGGTTTTACTGTTATTTCATATAGTATAGATAAAAATTGTTATGATAGAAAGAAAGATAGGTAATTTACAATTTTGTTTCCATATATAGAGAAGATGTAGTTATTGAAATTACTATATCACTTTAGAAACAAATTTTGTGTATTTCATATAGAGAGGCTTAACTTTTTGTAGCAATTTACAAACACTACAAGTTGGAGTAGTTTTTGAAAATACTACTCCAGCTTGTAGAGATTTTGTGCATTGCTCAAACACCTACTTTTTGGCTTCGTATCATATATACATGTGTTTCATGAAGAATTCAAAATGGACAGTTCTGAGACTACATATATGATGTTAAGAATTTCAACTTAGAGTCCATATTTTTTATGTTACTCCTTGGTGTACTCCATTTATTATGGGAACTTTTCTCACTGATATGTTATGTGCAGGATATGGAAAGCTTGAGCAAGATATTGGCTTGTGTTTATTTTTAGTTAACGGTGTGTTTTCACACCACCATTTTTTTCTTGGATTTGTTCTTCCTCATCTTCTATCTCTTGGTATACATGTTACAAGATTTATGAGTTCTGTTTAGCAATCCCTATATCTTCATTATTAAATTATTCTTAGAATTTTGTAGTTATTAAAATGGATCTGAAAACCATAGTATTCACTATGATACTAATAGGCCTCATGTTAAGCCACAACTTCATACTATTGAACATTCATGATCTCCATATCTAATCACCCATTGCTGCTCTCTTCCCAAATCACCAACATGATCAATTCACTACTCCATCTTGTACATTTTTTGTTGATTGTTCGGACACCTACTTTTTTTTTTCTCGGGATCATATATACATGCAGTCATGATGATATAGTTTTTACTGTTATTTCATGCATTAGAGATTGCATTCATGATTTACTTAAAAACTGAGGTAGTTTTTACTCCTTGTAGAAAATTTGTGGATTGCTCCAACACATACTTTTTTTTGCTTCGCATCATATCATTGTTATAGTCAAAGCATGTCTTGTAATGGCAAAGCATTTAATATATCTATAGCTTATGATTGTATATTGTTTGTGACTGGCATTTTTCTATTTCATTTTATATGTCTATACCTCTTGACTTGGTTAGCCCTGTTGCATTCAAAAATATAAGTGGAATACACCAAGGAGTACCACATGATGATGACCAATTATACTGATAAATTATGTTGTTCTATTGCAAAGTATTAGAACTGTGCATTTGAAATTCTTCAAAACTTATCCAATAGTACCCATATGGCTTATCTACCCAAATTTTGTGTTTTTCATATTAGATACAACCCAATGCAACATTCCTTTTGTGGGAGGAACTATCAACCATCTAATACATTGTATTATAAATACCACTATTAGACATAGTAACCAGCTCAATGGTGGACACGAAAAGACTCAATGCTGCCTCTGAGCCATAAAATATGAAATTTTGAATCAACTCCACCAATCAAACAACACTAAGTAGATGATTTTTTTGTGGGAGGGACATAGTATACCCACCCATCAACTTCATCAAAGTATTATACTGTGATACCACCATGTGCTTAAATACCAATTGCAAATCTCCTTCTTCATCGCAATCTCCTCCTTCCTCACTATCACATCCTGCTTCCTCACCATTGCCTCCTTCCTCACCATCACCTCATGCTTCCTCACCATTACCTCCTCCTTCCTCACCACCATCCACTTCTTCACTACCTCCACCTGCTTCTTGGCCATTACCTACTTCATTTTTGCCTCCTCCTTCCTCTTCTTAACTGCCTCCAGGTGCTTCGTCAATGCGTCCTCCTTCCTAACCACCAGTTGCTTCCTTTTTAACTCCTCCTCCATCTTCTTATCACCTTCTAGCTAATTCTTAAATGCCTCCTCCTTCCCAACCACCAATTGTCTCTTCATTAGCTCCTCCTTTCTCACCGGCTTCTTCTTCACTGCCATCTCCATTCTCATTATCACCTTCTTATCTGCCATGGCTAACAGTTTTTTTTATTCTGTTGAATCAAAATAGGATTTCAAAGAATACACAAACAAGATAAAGATTATATTCTTTCTCTCTTCACTAGATGCTTATGTTTCCCATTCTATATGTAAGTTCGCAAGATATACAAATACACTATTATAAATTGTAATCATATTTACAGATTCCAATCCCAAAAATCTGTATTATTGATCACTATAGGGTTAATATTTAGTACTAACTTTTCTAGGTAACACACACATACATTTATACTATTAAGTTGTCCATATGAAAAAAAAACCTACCCCGTGAAGTAATTTCTAGCGAATTTGCAACATTTGACTTGGCTTGTTGGTCGGGTGTATGAAACTTCCAAGTATTTGCTACGACCACGTCTAATGTGATACCACCATGTGCTTAAATCCACCAATGCCAATAAAAATATGTAGGCCAAGATCATCTTTAGATCATGCCTCCACATAATTAAAACACATGCTCCAAGAAGAAGGAGAAGTTGGCTTGAGCGAATGTTATTACTAAAACATGAACATTAGGAATATACATATCATCAATGATAATTTAATGAAAATAATCAGGAGTCCTCCACAATCCAAAACATATTCTGCAAGGGAAAAAAATGCTAAGGGGGTCAATTGTTTTTCAACAATTTAGGAAGGTTAGGCCATTCATTCATTTCCCTACACTCTACGTAAGTGACCTCCTTGTGATGAGCCTCTGCACTCTCTGAGAAATCCACAACCTCATTTTTTTCTCAATCACGGTGCTTAATTATTATGAGGATAACACTTCTTCCAATAGCACCCTCAACTTCCCATTTGGACATCATTTCTTATCCGTGACAATTATAATAATTCGGAAGTCACCATCAACTTCAGTTGAATTGTGCCCATCAATTCACTACTCCAACTTGTACAATTTTTGTTAATTGCTCAAACACCTACTTCAATTGAACTATGCTCATCCCTATAGACTTCTTGAATATACTACTCCAACTTGTACATATTTTGTTCATTACTCCAACACCTACTTTTTGGATTGGCATCATATATAAATGTGTTCACGAATAATTCAAAATGGACAGTTCTGAGAGTACACATATAATTTTATTAATTTCAACTTAGAGTCCATATTTCTAATGTTACTCCTTGGTGTACTCCATTTATTATGGGAACTTTTCTCACCGATATGTTATGAGCAGGATATGGGATCTTCGGCTAGACATTGGTGTGCTACTTTGCAGTTAAATAGAAAATGTTATATTGTTTCTGCTACTTCTTTGCGCAATGGACATATGTGGGGGGGCATTATTTAATATTTTGAAGTCTTTCTTATATTAGAATATTTTTGTGTAACACTGTCCAAGGTGGATTTTCTATGGTTAGAGTCTAGTTGGGTTCTTATGAATCACGATATTTGTATCAAAGGAGTTTGCTGCATAATGATTTCAATATTTTACCAACTTTGATGGTTCCCTTGAATAACGGAATCCCTAAATATTTTGATGGTATTATTTGTTTATTAAATCACAGTATTACTTTGATTCAACATTTTATGCTTTCACTGTATTGAACAAGGATATGCTAGATTTTTTTAATTTATAATTTGATTAGATGTTTTTGCATGTTTATTTAGTAATTATTTAGTTTGTTGTGATTTTTTTATAGTGGATGAACGATATGGTAGGGTATCATCTGAAAATATTTGATGTAAAATGAGGGTAGTACATGTACTATTTGTATTCCTCCCCATTTTCTTTATTCTTTGAGTTTGCTAATTCTCATCATTGGTTAAACACTCTGCATTTTCCTTTTGTAATCAATACCATGAATCTCGAGTAAACGAAACCATATTTTGTAAATGTGAAGAGGGAGTTTACAATGTGACATCCAATCTTTCAAGTTCTTTTACATTTGTGACCAGTAGTCATCTTATATGTAGTTGAGGTTTTTATACTCGACTACATCTCCCATTAAATTTTCATCAAAATTTTTTATTATCTTGTGATATTGCTATCAGGATTCAAGTGTATAGTTTTTTGAGTCAAAATCATTGACCCATGTTTCATCCATGAGTTTGACATGCACAAATTGCCTCGTGTCAGCTGCACTTAACAAAATAACATCACAAAAATTGTTGATTTGTCGACAATGACTTGGAAGTTGTTACTAGACAGTGTGTAGGTGAGATAAGGTTCAACTCCAATTCAAGCAATTGGGAGTGCCTGGGAAAGTGAGTCTACTTTAATATAACCTTTTTGGGGCAAGAATATAACAAGGATGAAGCATGTAGAGCAATGGAGATAGAAAAGAATAAATTAGTCGCACAAGAAGTGGACATGGAAAAGGGTATAGTTGAGTAGACTCGTCTTTCCTAGGTACTCCCAATTATTTCAAGTGGAGAAGAAGTAATGAGAGGAATTGTAGACACATCAATGATTTTTGTGACATTAGTTTGTTAAGTGAAGCTGACACAAGGAAATTTGTGCATGTCAAACTCATGTATGGAATAATACTCATGAAACATGGTCAATGAGTTTGACTCAAAAAACTATACACTTGAATCATGATAGCAATATCACAATTTGATGTGCCCCCAACTATAGATGCCTTTACATGCATTTCAATGTGTGGTAAGGACTAAAATTCCCAATCACAACTATGCATATGGTTTCCATAATGTGCAGTTAGGACTTTGCATTTACATGTTGTTCATATTTATTATATCATCAAATACGAAGCATTTTTATTTTGCAGTGATTGACAATAGTCATGTTGCAATCTGATTTGAGATGTTATCTACATTAGTATGTTGTTTTTTATTGCAATTATAACTAGTATGATTGAAAAAAATAATCAACTAAACAAAATCTTATGTTGGAATGACAGTGCAATATTTGTTGATATATCGTAGATGACTTCGGTCAATATGCCTATGTGTCAACGTGGTGTTGGCCCTTGCATGTTGAAGACGCCATGCACAACAAGTAATTCTGGGCGTCAATTTTGGGGTTTCCCAAATAGGAAAAAGGTCGTTAATGGAAATATATTTTATGTTTAAAAATAATGTGACAACTAATTATTTTAGGAAGAACTGATGTAGATTTGGTATTGCAGGGAAATAGTGGATGTCAATACTTTCGGTGGGTCGATGAAACCCCATTTACATCTACCCCAACATCTATACCTGATGTAGGAAATGAGTGCAACTTGTGCAAGGCTCGAGAGGCAGCTAGTGTCACCGAGATTGCTTAAATGGCAGAAGCAAAAATCATGTTTCTGTGATGCCTTCTTTGTGTTGTAATCGCACTACTTTGTTGTGACCATATGTGTAAATGTGGTTAACAAAGGGCTATTCTGGATACTGAAACTTTTTTAGAATTTCATGTAGATACATTGGACATATTTTGGTGAACTCATGAATTTTGTTGTTTTTGACTTTGTTATGATTTTCTATATAAAATTAAACAAAATTAAAAATTTACCTTATTAAAAAAATTTGAAAAAAAATAAATAATTGTAACATTTTTAAAAATAAAATTATTAATGATTTTTTATATAAAATTAAGAAAAATAAATTAATTAATTAATTAATAAAAATAAATTATTAAATTAAAAAATATTAAAACAATTCAAAAAAGAATCATACTCAAATTCCAATTGTAGTTTCAAAATGTGGAACCAAACGGAGGAAATGCATCCTCGCACTCATATTTCGGGTCAACCAAACAGTCCAAACTATATTCTAAAAATGAAAAATTGGAAAATCAAATCCATGATTTGACCATTTCCAATATTTGATCAAATTCAACATTTCCTAATTCTCGCAACCAAATGCGTTTTCAGGAACAAAATTTTTCTCATAACCTGCACGGGTTATGAGAAACGTTAAATATTTTGGAAGGTCCTAGATTAGGGCCATTTTCATTGCTAAAAATGTTGAAATAATGATTTGGGGGAAGCAAAAAATTGCACAACTCGTGCGTGTTCTACTTGAAATTGCATTTTATCGGTGTTTAGCATAATTTACAACAATGTCACCCCATCAAACAAGTAAGACTTCATTATTTTCATTGTTTTTGTTTGAATTTTAATTGAAGTAGGGTTTTTAAATTGATTTAAGTTTTTTTTATTAATTTGATGTCAGATTCTTCAAACAATTCAAGAGCACCACTCATCCCTCGTGAAACCCTAGAAATAATGGCCATTAGCGTGAATGAGGTATCTAGAGAGGTCACAAAATGGGGTTCATGGAGGGATAATGCTGTACATTTTATGCAGATGGGTTATCATATGATGAGGTGAAAAGAAAGGGCATACTTAGATATAACATATGTGCTCTTTTCACTGATCCTAACACTAGTAACAACCTACTTACTACTAATAGTCAGTTTCCCATACATTGGTGTGTTCACGCTAGGATGAAAGCAACTTTTTTGGATAGGTGGTATATGGTCTTTTACCAACCACCTTGTAACAATTGGGAGGTGCTACTGTATTTTTTGAGAAAGCTTTATTGTGAGTTTATCCATGGCTTGAAGCTGAATTAATTTGATATCTAGTAGTTACAGGGTAGAGGGAGAGGCTCTACACAGGATAGAGCTGGGTCTCGTAGGGTTGTAGACCCATAACATAGGAGGCGTGTAGCTCCTAAACCCATGGTTCATGTTAATTTTGTTTTTGTTATTCTACCCCACCTGCCTCAAGGACATCTTGTGTGAGAAAGCCATCCTCCAACACTTTGAGGTAGAAAAAGAAATCATGTAATTTAGTATAATTTAAATTCATTTGTTGACATGTATTATGATTAAACTTGTATATGTAGATATTGATGAATGCACCTAGTTTATTTGTTCTATATACAGAAACAAATGGGTTTTATGGAATTAATGAATGCACCTAATGTGGATGAGGTTCAGGATAAGGAAGAGGTAACATCTTCATATTTACTTTGGATTGCATTCTTTCTTGTTAGAAATCTCTAAATCCTTCTATGAAGTTATAGCATATGTTATCATTTTTCAAACATGAAATGGTAATCGTTGCCTCAGATTCGACGATGCCTCCTAAGAGTACTAGAGAACTATCAGAGGCTCTAGTGCTCATTTGTTCTACACATGTTAAACATATTTTTTTAGATATAAGTACACTCATTTTTAGCTTTTTAGAGCTTGTCAACAATTGTAGGTTATTAACTTATATTAATTATCTTTCACCTATTATAGCCCCATTCGAATCTTCCCATTGATTCTCTACAATTACATTTTGTTAGAAGTCCTACTCATCAAAGATGGGTTCCAACAAAAAGAGGGAAGAGGTATGCTTATATTCTTAACTCTTTTTTACTAAGTGCACAACAGAGTTGAAAATCTCTTAATAAATCCTTTCAGATTTCTTTCTTGTTTGTTTGAAAACCCTACTTCATTTTTGTACATGACTATTATATCTTTTATCACTTACCATATAAGAAATGATCATAACTTATTTATTAGTGATTTTTCCTCCTACGAGCATAGGAGATTCATCTGAGGCTCTGGTATGCATTTGTTTTTTAGTCCATGCATTTTAGTTATTTAGTGTTTTTTGACATATGTGTTATTAAATTGTATTAATTTTTTTTTACCTATTACAACCCCCTTCAGGAATTCCCACGGATCCTCAGCATTTGCCAATTGCAGAAGAAAGAGATGAGGTAATCAACATATCAAGTGCAAAGAATTTACAGTCCAATATTTTGTTATTTTGGTGTTATATTAAGAAAATATATATGATTCAACTTTTCAATTGTCCTTGTGTAGCCACGTACTACTTCGAAGAGGCTCAATGTTGATGATCCACCACAATCATAGATATCGATAGAGACATATAGTTCTAGTTGTGGTCATTGAAGGACCAATTTATGTATATATTCGACATTTGTATTGTATATGTCAACCTTGACATGGCACATGCCACATTTTTGTAACTCTATTATAAACTTGACATTGATGCTATTTTTGTATATGTACACGATTACTGTTTATTTTGATATATATGAAAGTTGATAATCGATCCAATTTTTTCATTGTATGCATATCTTTGTACTTGAAAACTTAGTTATTTGCAATTCAAATGTGATAAAAAAATGTTCATTGTGTGTATGTCATGATTAGCCTCAAATATGAAATTATGGAATTTTGATGAATTTTGATTAGATTTAGCTTAATAATGGTTTCTAAGGTTACTATTGACCATTTTTTATTATTCCCTCAATTTGTAAGCCTTTAGGCATCAAGATGTAAAAGTTGCTAAAATGTAAGAAAAGTTGTCAAGCAATGGTTTTGTAAAAAGTTGAAAGAGAGGGAAAAATCTTGAAAAAGGAAGTTGGAAAGTCACTCTTGGTAGTGGATCATTGCTGAAATCATAATCAATGTCATTGTCATAGTCCAAATTTGTATTTTGTCATTGTTTCAGATGCATTTATTGTATGGAGGCTTGAGCTTGTTGAGCATCCACCAATCTCAACCTATTAGGGAGATCTTCCTCCCAACTCACCTATTCAATAGGTAACAAACCACCAAGCCCTCACTAGGCTGCTAGCCCCTTAAGTTACTTTAATACCCCAAAGACACACTCCTACTCCCAAATCCCATAAAACCACTAACACATCACCTTAGGCGTACTCAGCTTTCCCAAATCCATCTTGAGGTCTTCCAACCCTTGAATCACACTGAGTCATGAAATGTTACTTCCACAATTCCTTACCCAATTAGGACTCCTAGTTACTTGTAGACACAAATCCCAATACCAATTAGGTACACACCAAATCAAGGGTACTAAAGGGCACATCAATGACTCACTCTTACATAGTCAAAACACAAATCTTAACCCCTCCATCCACCCTAGTAAACAACATAAGACCTTGTTGTCTTAACATTATTTACAGTAACAAATAAGAAACCATAAGACAATTGGAACATTTATATTCTTCTCCCACACCATGAGTTGGAACATTTATATGATTCTCCCACACACCCCACTACACCTTCACCACTCGGCCAAGGCTAATACTTGGCATTCGTACCCGTGCCACAACTACAATTCATTGTCAATCATGGACTGGGACAAAAAAAACAAAAAAAAAAACAACAACATGTTTTGTGTCTTCCCTAACACAAGACAAAGTCTAAATGGAGATATGCAACCAATACAAATGAAAGATAACACTAATGTACATCTTTCCACCCAATGGTACTTAGTGTACCTTAGGGACACTTCGGTCTGGTGTGGTTCCCAACATTTGAGTGATTGCATGGGAAAAACAAGGTTGTTCTTTGGGTTTACTTGGTCAACCAGAGCTAATGATGCAGACAAACAGTTTGAGGCCATGACGAATGGTTTGAAAGATACGTAGTGTTTCTCATTTTGACCGAGCCACACTGCAAGTTTTGACATAAACTAAGATTGCATTGCCAAAAAAGAAATAGGTTATTGTAGGCCTTCCTAGCATGGTCTTGTAGCACCTATCATTTTGTCAATACCTCACTTGAGCTCTGAGATATGGGCCTTGAAATATCACTTCCCAATGGTGCTTAGTGCACCCTAGGGACACTTTTGTCTGGTGCGGTTGCCAATGTTCGAGCGACTGCATGGGTTTTACCCATCCAACCAAAGCTAATGGCATAGTTGGTTTGAGGCCACAATGAATGGTTGGAAAGGTACATAGTGTTTCTCATTTCAACTGAGTCACACTACAAGTTTTGACATAAAATTAGATTGCGTTGCCAAACTAAAAAAAATTTGAAACTCCCAAAACTGAGATAGGTTATTGTAGGCCTTTGTAGCAGAGTCCTGTAACACTTGACAATTTTCTGATACCTAGCACGACCTCTGAGATATGGGCCTCAAAAGATCGCTGCCCAATGGAGCTTAGTGCACCTTAGGGACACTTTGGTCTAGTGTGGTTCCCATTGTTCAAGCAACTGTGTGGGAGAAACAAGGTTTTTACTAGGGTTTACCCGGCCAACTAGAGCTAATGGTGCAGAAGGTTCAAGTTCACAATGAATGGTTTGAAAGATGCACAATATTGCTCATTTCAACTGAGCCACACTGCAAGTTTTGGCATAAACTGAGATTGCGTTGCCAAATTAAAACAAAGTTGAATCTCCCAAAACTGAGATAAGTTATTGTAAGAATATGTAGCATTGTCTCATAGTACCTGACAGTTTTTTGATACCTCGCATGAGCTCTAGTGAGATGTGGGCCTCGAAAGATTCATGCCCAATGGTGCTTAGCGCACCTTAGGGACACTTCAGTCTAGAATGGTTCCCAATGTTTGAGCGATTGTGTGGGTGAAACAAGGTTGTTCCTAAGATTTAATTAGCTAACTGCATCTATTGGTACAAATGGTTTGAGACCATGATGAACGGTTTGAAAGATATATAGTTTTGCTTGTTTCAACTGAGCCACACTGCAAGTTTTGACATAAACTTAGATTGTGTTGCCAAATTAAAATGAAGTTGAATCTCCCAAAACCAAGATAGGTTATTGTAGGCCTCTATAGCATGGTGATCTCATAGAACATGATGGTTTTTTGATACCTCACATGACCTCTGAGATGTGGCCTTGAAAGATCGATGCCCAATGATGCTTACTGCACCTTAGAGACACTTCGATCTGGCATGCTTCCCAACATTCAAGCGAGTGCATGGGTGAAACAAGGTTGTTCCTTGGGTTTACCCAACCAACCAGAGCTAATAGCATAGACATTTTAAGGCCATTACAAACAATTTGAAAGATACATGGTGTTGCTCATTTCAACTGAGCGACACTGTAAGTTTTTCCATAAACTGAGATTGCGTTGCCAAATTTAAAAAAAATTGAATCTCCCAAAATAAAGATAAGTTATTTTTGGTCTTTGTAGCATGATCTTATAGTAGCTAATGGTTTTTTTATACCTCACATGAGCTCTGAGATGTAGGCCTTGAAAGATCGCTACCCAATGGTGCTTAGTGCACCTTTGGGACACTTCGGTCTGGTGTAGTTCCCAATGTTCAAGAAACTACATGGGTGAAACAAGGTTGTTCCTTGGGGTTTACCCAGCCAACTAGAGCTAATGGACCAAATGGTTCAAGGTCATGATGAATAGTTTAAAATATAAATAGTGTTGCTCGTTTCAATTGAGATACACTGCAAGTTTTGACATAATTTAGATTGTGTTTCCAACTTAAAATGAAGGCGAATCCCCCAAAAATGAGATATATTATAGTAGGCCTCCATAGCATGGTCTCATAGAACCTGACAGTTTTTTTGATTCCTCACACAAGCTCCAAGATGTGGGCCTTGAAAGATTCCTGTCAAATGGTGCTTAATGCACCTTAGGGACACTTCGATCTGACATGGTTCCCAATGTTCAACTGAGAGTGTGGGTGAAAAAAGGTTGTTCCAAGGGTTTACCCAATCAACCAGAGCTAATGGCATAGACGGTTCAAGGCCACAACAAATGTTTTGAAAGATACGCAGTGTTGCTCATTTCAATTGGGCCACACTGCAAGTTTTGATAAAAACTAAGATTAGATTTCCAAATTTAAACAAAGTTGAATGTCCCAAAACTGAGATAGTTTATTGTAGGTCTTTGTAGCATGGTCTCATAGCATTTAATGGTTTTTTGATACCTCGCACAAGCTCCGAGATGTGGGTCTCGAAAGATTGCTTCCCAATGGTGCTTAGTGCACATTAGGGATACTTCGATATGGCATAGTTCCCAACGTTCAAGCTACTGCGTGGGCAAAACAAGGTTATTCCTAGGGGTTACCTAGTTAACTAGAGCTAATGACACATACATTTCAAGGCCACGATCAATGGTTTGAAGGATACAAAGTGTTGCTTGTTTCAACTGAGCCACACTGCGAATTTTTACATAAACTGAGATTGTATTGCCAAGTTAAAACAAAGTTGAATCTCCAAAAATTGAGATAGGTTATTGTAGGCCTTTATAGCATGATCTCGTATCATGTAAAAATTTTCCAATACCTCACATGATCTTTGAGATGTGGGCCTCAAAAGATCACTGCCCAATGGTGCATAATGCACCTTAGGGACACTTCAGATTTGGTGTGGTTTGCAACACTCGAACAACTGTGTGGGAAAAACAAGGTTCTTGGGGTTTACCCAGACAATTGGAGCTAATGGCACAGATGGTTTGAGGCCACGATGAATGGTTTGAAATATCAATCACTCAAACACCTTTTATATGAAATTCACCATCTATATTCCAAGGTAGGATACATAATTAACATTTTTTGCTCTTTATTACATCATAATTAACATTTTTTTGCATTTTATTACATCATGAATGGTATGATACAAAATTCTATATGTATTTATAACCAAATGGTACACATTAAGATATACAAATGTAACGATAAAAAATTCAATATATATTTATAATCAAATGGTACAATATACATAATTTGTCCTCTCAATATTTGCAAATCGTCTCCATGGCCACTTTTATATACAAAATTTGGCATCTAATATGCACATGAAAACTCATAACCATTTATATAAACAAAATTTGGCATCTAAATAAACACATTACAGCTCATTTTTGTTTTTATATACAAAATTTGGCCTCTAAATATGTACATAGAGCACCTCCAAAAAACAAAGTTACAACGTTTCACAAAACATATATACAAAATTATCAAAATTATTCTACCATATTGTAGAATTATTCTTTTGCATGGCCCAGAATCAATCAAGTGAACCTTCTTGATTGGCTCCAACCCTTATTATGTCAAGTATTGCCCCGTGGTTAGATTCATGAACTTTCCACAAATTCTTGTTAAGAGGTCTACCACAATATTTAATCAATTGAATATTTGTTGCAACAACAAGGTTAGAGTAATGAAGAATATGTATATGTGTCTCAAAGTCCTAAAACAACCAGTGATTAGAATCTTTGATAGCGTACATGCATTTTTTAGAAGGATAAGTTAATGCCAAAATCAATACAAAGTGTAATAAGATGAGTTTAAGAGGTCTTAATACAACTCAACTCAACAACAGTGCCTTCTAAGCCATGTCCCTATCATAATAATGGATCCTATTGGGTACTCAATGTTGGCTTACTAAGAGGGGGGTGAATCAGATAACATTGAATCTTTAAACCTTAAAACTTGAACTCTAATTCAAATCAGTAAGACAAACTACAATAGTAACCGAATCACCAATAACTTCAATATAACAATCAGCAACTTAATTAAACAACAAATTATATGCACAATAAACATTAAACACATATGACACCAGTATTTAATGAGGAAACCCAATTTGGGAAAAACCTCCATGGGAATTGTCACCCACAAATGAAAATACTCTTTTGAAGTATGCTCAGTTAAAAGTCAATCTTGTTAAAGATTACATGGCACATTTTCAAATTTGACCCTGATACAGGAGCATCCTGGGGTAGTTGGAAATCCTGCTCAACCAAAAATATATTTGCTTTTTTTCTTTAGCTTGTTTGGAGACTGCTCAGTTAAGTGCTTTGTAACCTGTTGCTCGAGTTACTCTTTCTATCTTGCTTTACAGACAGGTCTCGGTGTTCGTTGGCTGCTCGAGTATGCTTGCCCCGAGTTGGATTTCTGTTGCTCGGGTATGCTTGTTCCAAGTTTTTTTTCTGTCACTTAGGTATGCTTTTTCCGAGTTGGTTTTCTATCACTTGGGTATGCTTGTTCTAAGTTGGTTTTCTGTCACTCGAGTATGCTTGTTCCAAGTTGTTTTCCTATTGCTTGGTGATCTTTGTGCCTAAGTTTTTGTTGTTGCTCAGGAGACTGCTTCTGAGTTGTTTATCTTGATCTAGCTGACTTCTGCATTTAATTTCCATGGTGTAATTAATGTGGGTTTTTTCATTGGATTATGTGTGGACTTAAATCTAGGTTGAAGTGTTGTCCTATGTATTTTGTTATTAATTATAGCCGACTGGTGCATTTAATATTTTTTTATTGTGGATTGTAATGGTTGACTGGCATTTAATTATTGTTTACAAGCTGACTTGTGGCAAGTGTGTATATAAGAGAGTCTAGGTTGATTTTTAGAGGGAGAGGATGGAGATATGAGAAGATAAATGGAGGATAACAGAGTAAGATAATAATTTGAAAGATTGTAAGTTGTTACAGATAGTTGTTAGTGGGTAGACAGAGATTTCACATTTCTTGGTGGCTTGCGAGCACAAGTTAAAATCTGGTTTCTTCCACTTAGCTATAGGGTAGATGGATAATGTTGGATACTGTGAGATCTTGTTGAAACTATCGATGTAATTGGCCCTAAATGGGAAGGCATTATAGCCCGACATGTTGCATGTAATTGGAATTCTAAAATAATATAAGTTGATATTGAAATATCTTGTGTTGTGTTGTTTCTGTTGTGTGTTCTTGTTGTTGGCTGCAAGTTTGGATAGTCCTTTATTGGATCCTTCGACCATGGACTACATCAGACCCTGTTAGGGGATTTACCTCATATATGTTAAGATCTTCACCCTGTTAGGAGTGGTCTTATTAAAGGGCTTTGAACACTCTTTTAGAATGTCACCTTTCAAAATGATTTTACAAAATAATGTTAAGTCCACTCAATTAAGAGATTTCTCTACTAAAAATTTTAATAAGCAACAATATAGAATTTGATTTGTAATACTGCAACTACCTCTTGCTTGATTAGATCCCTTATGCACTCTTTGACTACTGGCATTAATACTTCATCTATCTCTGCTCTAGACTCATATTTCACCTTTTCTTTCTCTCTTGTTCACTTGGTAGCACATCCACACTTCAACTCGCCAACCTCTTTATCATTCAATTTCATCCCTTATATAGACTCTGTTTTTGCCTCTTAATCTCCCTGATTATTTTTTCCTTCAATTACTCTCAGACTTTAGATCAACTTTTTGAACTGATTCAATGAATTTCATACTTGGTGAACTACGTTAGCATCTCCTTGGAACTTGCACTTTTCTTGGAAATGGTACAATCACTTTTGTCGTTTAATCTTTACCATAGATTATCACTTTGAATTTTCCATATTGTAGATCTCTGTAACTAACTCCTTCATCCTTCAAATCTTCCAAATCACGGTGGCTCTGCATTAAATATTGATCTGATCCTTTTTTTATGCTTGTTAACCAACTTTCTTGTACTCAATGTCTTGGCTTTCTCTTGGTGTCTTGGTGTCTCAGTGTCTCTTTACTGACATGTCTCTTACCAACATACACTTCCCTTTACCCACAAACTTCATCATGCTCGGTAGCTTAATTGTTCCATTTACCAACTTGACAACATCAAATGTAAAGTAGAAAACAACTATACCAATATAATATTATCATTGTCTGATATGTATTAATTCCTTAATTAAATCATACTCTGAAAGATATGGCAACTTAATATGAACCAAAAATCAATTTCTTGACATTAATGACAAAATAACAACTAATCTAATCCTTTCTACAATCTTGTATACCTCTGACCTCGATCTTAATCATCATCATCATCAATTGAGTAACAATCTCCCTCTTTGGCATTGATGGCAACCCTATCAATTGACGATGACATACTCTGATATCTATGTTTCTTCTTTACTCCGTCTAAGTTTCTTGTTCATGTTCTCGCACTATGTTTATCAACATTTTTCATTTCTCATTATGTTTCATCAATCACTCATTCTCCCTCTTTCTGTTATTTTATCATCAATCACTCATTCTCCCTCTTTGGAAACCATGCCAAAGATACATACTCCTAAAGAACTTATTCAAGCAGTGGATTATACCTAGCATGTACTGAGAACTCATTTCATACATAATTACTTTTCACAACTTCAGACATCACCCAAAGTGTGAACATTAGCATCAACTCACAAAATAGATATTCTAATGAATTCTAGAATTGATGCAGCATGCATCTTTCTCTAGTGAATATTAGAGAGGGGTAGGACCCCTAATCTACCTCTGAGATACTCAAAAACATCCTTCAGTTGTGGCTTAGTGAATATATCTGCTAACTGCTCCTTTGAATTCACATACACCAATATCATGTGCTTGTCTTGAACTTGTTCTCTCAAGTAATGATACTTGATAGAAATGTGTTTGGTCTTAGAATGCATCACCAGATTCTTTGATATATTGATAGCACTAGTATTATCATAGAAAATTGTAACTAGATCGGTAATCTTCACTTGCATACCTTCAAGTAGTTGTTTGATCCATACAATGTTTGCAAAATTCATAGTTGCAGCAACATATTCAACCTCAGCAGTAGCCTATGATATAAAAATGTATTTCTTACTCTGCCATGTCACTAATCTTTTTCCTAAAATGAAAGCTCCTCCACTTGTGCTTTTCTTATCATCAATGTTTCTAGCCCAATCAGCATCAGTGCAGACCTTCAAATCAAAATCTCCTCCTTTCTTGTACAGTAGATCAAAGTCTTCAGTACCTTTCAGTTATCTACATATTCTTTTGACTGCAAACATGTGTGATTCCTTTGGGTCGGTATAGAATCTTGAAACAATACCTACTGCATGATAAATACCAGGTCTGTTATGTACAACATACTATAACTTACTAATCATTGATTGGTAGAGTGTCTCATTCACTTCCTTTGAGTCATCTTCTTTTGATACTTGCAACCACTAACCATCAGTGTTCCAACCGACCTTGAGTCTTCCATACCGAATGTCTTTAGGATCTCCTTGGTGTACTTTAATTTTGAAATGTAGATCCCGTCCTTGACTTGTTGTATCTGTAGTCCAAGAAAAAAATTTATCTCCCCTATCGTGGACATCTCAAATTCCTTTCTCATCTCCTCAAGAAAATATCTGCATAATGTGTTATTTCCTCCAAAAATAATATCATCAACAAATATTTTAGAAATCAAAATCTTGTTATTACTATCACATTTTAGATACACATTATTGTTGTCACTTATTATTTGCAATCCAATCTTGGATAAATATGAATATAACATTTTGTACCATGCTTAGGGTGCCTTTTTCAAACCATAAAGTTCCTTGTGTAGTATACATACCATGTCCTTGTTAGTATTCTCAACAAATCCTTCAGGTTGTTCTATATAGACTTCTTCTTCAAGAATACCATTACGAAATGTAGACTTGACATCCATTTGATAAACTTTAAATCCTTTGTAAGTTGCATATGCTAGTATAATTCTAAGTCCTTTAATTTAGCAACAGGTCCAAAAGTCTCACCATAATCAATACCTTCATCTTGTGTATACCCTTTGCAAACCAGTGTTGCTTTGTTTTTTATTACATCTCCATGTTCATTCAGTTTGTTTCTAAAAATCCACTTTGTACTAATAACATTTTTATCTTTAGGTCTCAGTACCAAAGTCCATGTGTTTTTCTTTTCAATTTGGTCTATCTCTTCTTTCATAGCTTTAACCCAATATTCATTCTCCAATGTATATTTTACTCTTCTTGGCTCCAATTCATAAATTAAGCATGTATTATCTCTTACCTTGCTTCTTTTCATAATTCTAGCATTCTTGTCTCCAATAATCTTGCTCAGTGAGTGGTGTCTTCTCACATACTTAGCTAGAACAGGCTTGGTAGGTGGTGGAAGTTCTTCTTTTCATCATTCGATGGTGGTCTCTCTATTCAGCTTCCTCCTCGGTTTATACTTTCGGTAAGGTATCAGGAATCGCAGGTTGAACATTGTTCTCGGTCAAAAAGATTTCCTTTGTCTCAAAATTTAAGTTGCATATATTTTGTCAAGTGTCGGTTGAACCTTGAATCTTGAACCTAATGGTTTAAGGTTCAAATATCAAGTTGCAATCCCCAGATGTTACTATGTGTTTGGTGTTCCTTTGGTCAATTTTTTTTTTTTTTGTGAATGAGGCATGTTTTTATCTTTGTAATATTGAAGCATCCTTTCATTGGTTCAAAGTTCAATTTTTTATTTACACTTGCTTCCGTGCAGTCTCGTGCCTTATGCTGCCATTTTTTTTAGCATCATTAACTTTTTCTATTTTGAATTTTGAGCTTCTACTTCTCGGTTCATGATTCAAAATACTTTGTGTGTCATGCATAGGTCATGTCCTATCTATGGTATGTCATGTGTTTTAAGCATCATGAATTATGAATCTTGAACTTTGTTTCAAATAGTTCAAGGTTCAGAATTCAAAATGCAATAATGACCAAATTTATGTGGTTTGTGCCAAATCTCACCATTCCTGCAATAGGAGGTTGAAAAGACATGGAAATTAGGGCCATCTCAGCAAAAAGTACAAATTGAGCGAGGATGAAGTAAATGTGATTGGACGTGCTTAGAAAATAACGACGTAGATAAATAATTCGTGGTAGGTTGTCATGATTAATAAAAAGGAAACTCAAGCGTATGTGTGTTAAATTCTTATTTTTCTTGTCATTTCTTTTTACAAGCAACTATTGGTAGTGTAACCAGAGGTGAGGGCAGCGAAGATAATTGCATGAAGGCAAGAACAAAGCAACGGTGAGTTTCTAGAAATCTCCTTAGTATTTTGTTTCTGATTTGAGATTTGTCTGTTCAAGAAAAGAAAAATTAGACCTTTCCTATTATATTATCTTTGGTTTATCTTTTAAGTGTGACCATGTCCAGTCCTAGCATGTCGAGCTTAAAGGTCAAGTTTGTGAAAGAAAATAAGTTTTCTCCCATAAGTAGATGCCTTCTTGAAATGTGAGATACAACCCTAGCAGATGAAGATATAGGGAAAATTATTCATAGGTTGAAAAATGAAAATAATGGAATCATGGCTTCCGAAATTGCAGAAAGTGGGCTTTTAGAAGCAGTCGGCTTTCCTGAAGTGACTCCGTACCCAAAATTGGTGATGGAATGTCGAAATAGATATGACAAGATGAATCATTTAATCAGAGAGGTCCATGATATAGTTGTAATGTTGAGCAGAGTGAAGGGTATACCTAATGACATCCTATGGGAAGATTGGATGTACATATTTATCTAGGCTATTTTTGGAGAAGGGCAGTATGTCGATTGGGCAGAGATGATAGCAAGAAAAATTCATGAAGAATTTTTTCAGTCAACAGAAGTGTCGAGTTTCTATATGTCCTCATATCTCTTCTATGTCCTTGCCATTTGTAGAAATTGGGATGGTTTTCCACATGAGCCATGGAAGGAAGATATGAAAAACTATGAATACCACCCTTTGCTCCAAAGGAAGAGAAATCCTGAGAACTTCCGAAGGGTTCAAGACACTTTCCTGGCTAAGCTAGTCTTTGAGCTAAGAGGAAAAATTAATTGCAGGATGTTCGAAGAGGCTTGTTGCCCCACTTTTGGTTTTTATACCTCAAGACAAAAATGGATGTTTTATGTGTAGTAGTAGTCATGGAAGTTTCATGCAAGTCCAGAGTCTAAGTCTAGAAATACCCTTAGGATAGAAGGCCTTTATCGGATTTCCCTAACTTGACTTCTCCTTCCTAAGCCGGGTGAATTTTGGGTTTGAAATCATATTTTTATCGGGTAGGTTAAGTTCCCAATCTAGTAAAGGCCATGTTTTAAAAGATCCTAACCTCGAAATCACATACAGATGAAATACTTTGCCTCATATCTTCAAGTTTCAGCATTGGCGGAAATCAAGCTTTAGCTTCTCCATGGCGGAAAATCACATATGGAGTGCGCTTTCCACAATTGACAGACTTGAGAATATCAGAGGTAAATAAAGATGGAAAATGAGGAAGTAAGGAACAAGAAATCTTTGAACACTCATATCGATCCTATGGGAGACAAAAGAAAATATCGAGCGAAGAAAATTTCATGGAATTAGCTCATAGGCAGAAAAGCAGAAAATAGCTTCTCCTCTGCTCCTACAGGCGGGTTTCGACTTGCGAGATGAATTTTCCGCCAAACTATTAAGATGAAGAAATTTTTAAGAATAATTCATCCCATAAGAGATCCGACATATAACAAGGCCAATGGAATCAATATATATCATTTTGGCACCCCTATATGCTAGAATTTTCCTATGGTAGATTTTCAGACAGAGAGCACTCCAAAAGTATTTTTCCGCCCAAAGGAGAAGCGAAAAAGTAATTTTTCACTGCTTCAAGAAAGTTACCGTTATGGTTACTAATGTAAAAAAATGTTTTCTAACAACACATAAAGCAAAGTAATTAATTCAAATAAGGCCATTTTACTTTGTAACAGACTTTTTCATTAATGTAAAGGTCTTTTCATTCGTGTGGCATGGGAAGTCGGTCGTTAAATGGTAAGAATTCAAAAAGTATAAAATCAGTTGAAGATTTCAAATTGGAACCACCATTGTTCACCAAATTGTTTGAATTTGAAGTAGCTCAGACCAGTTGCTCATTGTCTCTGTATCCCGAAGAGAAATTCAAATCTCTAGTTTGAATAATACTTACATGGATTCTAGATTTGTGGGATTCGATGGAATAAATGAGATTATCTCCGAGTGGCACAAAATCTCAGATACCTCGTTGAAGTTCTTCAACATGCAGAACTTTCAAAATAGATTGAGAGCAGATCAGATGCACCCTATCACAGAGAAGCTTAAGGAGAGTGGGTTAGTCGAAGCCGCTGGTTTTCCTATAGCCATTTAAGTTCCTGACTTGGTCCGGGAATGTATAGCCTGATACAACCCAGACACCAAGAAAATTCGCCAACCAGACAACATGGTGATCCTCTCCATTAATAGAGAATTTGTCCAAAATTCCCTCCACATTCTAGAGTAGGTGGAATACTCTGAGATGACTTATAGCTGGGTGGTTTCTGAATATTCAGCGAAGAGACCAGTATGGAAAAGAGAGATTATGAAGTCATGGTTTAAAGAACCCAAGAGCGCCAAGGGCAAGTTGCCCAAAACATTATTTGGCACAAATTTGAAGCCAGAGATCATGGACATCCTGGTATTTCTTCACAGGATTAGAGGTTAGAGTGAAGCTCTTAATTTTGTTGAACAACATTTCTTCCTGGTTCAGATAATCTGTCCTCAGCACCACTTCATTGACTAGGCCCTGATGGTGAGTGAGAATCTCTTGGATGCCCTCAATAGGGACAAGTTCCAGAATGAATTCTACATGTCTTCTGTCCTCTTGTTTATTTTAGCTACAATTCAAATCTGGCCTGGGCTTCCTAGGTTAGGGGAATTCCCAAATGATGTAAAAAGCTATGTGTTTTTCCCTTCTTTGCAACTACAAAATAGTTATGCTGATTATCTCATAGTTAATGACATCTTTACAATGAGACTGTGTAAGGAGCTACAAGGTTGTCTGGAAAGGAGATTTTCTCCTAAAGCCATGGCCTTTATAAGCCAATCTAGATGGTATTTCATTCAGTTTGGAGATTTATCATATCTTCATCTTGCAGGTTTCGATGACTTTCCTTTGAAGCTGCCCAGATACCCTACTAACATGATCGTGTTGATCAAATTAATGAGACAAGCACTCTAGGTGAAACTGATCTATTCAGAGGCAAAGAAGAAAGGCTATGAGTTCCCAATGACCATCAGAGCTTACAATTGTGCATCCCGGTCAGAGGCGAAGAATGTTCTTAAAACATTCATGAAGAAGTTCTCTTTGGAAACATATGATGTTCTAAGGCCACAGTATGATCCAGTTAATTATGCCAGAGATGTCTTACAGATGAGTCAGGCCATTCACCATGTACCTGATATTGAGGACTATTGGGATAATTGCACAGATGACTTGGAGATTAGGGAAAGATTCTATGCCCGCTTAACCATTGAACAGATCAAAAATTTCAATGTTAACATTGCAGTAGAAGGACTAGAATATGATGACAATCATCTGTATGATGACACATACTTGGAGAAGATAAATTCCACCCCTATTAGCTTAGAGCCTATGCTAGACCAGGTAGTAAGTGATTTGCAGGCTCTGATGGAGGGGATTTACAAAAGAACTGTTCAATGGGTTGAGTGGACTATAGGCTAAAAGAAGAGGTCAAAAAGAAAGCCTCCCGCTCAGCGAATTCTGGTGAAGGCAACTACTGGTGCCGCAACCACTTCCTCAGCAACAATCTCTACCATTTCAAAGGGATCAATTCAACCATCAGGAGGAGTTGATGACCCTCCTGAGAAAGCTTCTCTCTTAAAGAAGACCTGTGGAGAAGGTCCTCTTCCAGATATCAGAGTCATAGAAGAAGGAATTTTGACGGACCAAATTAAGTCTACAGCTGAGCTTTCTAAAGCTACAGAGTCCAAACAGCTAATTAGTGTTATTGTTGAAGATACTTTGGCCAGGACTTTGACCCAAGAAACTCCAAAGAGGGCACCCCCTGTCATAGTTGAAGTTGGAGAGGATAGCCCTAGTACTTCTATAGAATCAGATAAGAGAGGTTGGGAGCAACAGGAGGTTGTTCAAGTTATAAAATTAATCTCCTCCTCACCTACTTCAGTGAATCCATTCACTTCCCACCCTAAAACTACTCCCCCATTCAAAAGGAAGTTGTTCATTGAAGAGTTGGTTTCTACCAACAAAGTCACCAGCACTGAGTCATGGATAGAAAACACTCTAGAGCACAAAAGGAAGAGAGTGGGAGAAGCAATTCCCAGCCAAGACACTCTGTCACAGGATTTTCAGCCCAAGGCTACCACAAGCAAGCAGAAGAGTGTGAAGACAATGTCTACTCTGGGTCGTGATCCTAAAATAGGGCATTTCACCATGGAAGTAGCCAAGCCCACTAAAGAGGGCAGACTCGAAGATCTGGCAGCCTCAAACTTTTAGTTGCAGTCATTCGACATGGGATTGGCTTGACATGATACTAAGGTAGACTGGTGGAAATCCACTAATGTAGTAATAGAGGAAGAGCTGGAGGATCTCAAGACTTCCAAAATTTAGCTTAAGGCGGAAGTGGCCCAGCTAACTAATTTCATCAGACAACTCCTAACTCCTATTGCGAGTGCTCCCAGTACCCAAACTTCCTTTGATCCCAGTGCTGCTGAGAACCAAGCCATTCTAGCTAAGTTGCAAGAGAATTGACATTATGGGCAGATTGGTAAGAGGTGGATCAATAGGCTCGAGTCAGAAGGTCTAGTGATCATTGAGCAGTTAGGTAACACTGTTCTAAGGCTAGAAACAGAGAAGAGCAACATTGAGAAGAATTTACAGACTCTCACTGCAGAAAGAGTAAGGTGCCAAAAATGCATAGTCATGTTTCATGTGGCATTGAAGATGAAGACTGAGGCCCTAAAAGCTAAGATCCTACAAAAGGGTGATGAGCCCTTGATCGAATGGCTCCAAAGTCTGGAGTTCAAAATCGAGATGATCATTTAGGCCGAGACCGGACTACAACAAACAAATTTTAAAGTGCAAGAGGAACAAAGTAAAGATTATAAACTCCTCTTAGGACTTCATGTGGAATCGCAAACCATCGATCAAGGTAAAGCAATAGTTGGAGTGGTCAACATGCAGAATTCATTCATAGATTATCTACACAATTTAGCGAAGCAGTCTTCGACTCATTTAGACAAGGTGCCAGAACTCCAGCAATTGAGTGGATGCATCTTTAGGGCTATGGAGGAACTGATAGACCGAATAGAAGCAATCAAGACTCTAGCCAAAGAACATTCCAGATGGCTCATCCATTACACCAATGTCCATGTTAATAGACATAAAGAGCTCATCCAAGTCATCACTGTTGTGATTGCCTATAGGGCCAAATTAGAAAAGGGGAAGGAAACTGAATCATAAATATATTCTCCCCTTGGGCTATTTTTGTTAAGTTTTGTAACAGATAAACCTTTGGTTATCATTTTTGGTTGGGGAAGTTGAACCATTTCGGTTATCCCTTTTTGTAACGGTCCAATCTGGAACTCTATATGTATTATTCCCAAAATCAATACAAAGGTCGGCTAAATTTTGGTGTGAACAATAGCATTGTTGTTCAGTCAATTGTGTATGTCTGAATGCTATTTCTTTAACTGTTCCATTGCATTTCATTTATCTTTCTATTGAATTCGAACATCTCTTTCAAGTTAGATTTGTAATCTATATTTGAACAAGAATTATGTATTATGATTTGATACGGCTAATTAAGGGGAAAATCAGTTGCTATTCTAAGTTTTGGGAATGTTCTTATGACATAGATCAACTCCATATCATTACATTGTTAACTTTCAGTCTTGCATCTGCATTTTTAGTAATTGACCATGAATTACCAGTTTTGGGGAATTAATCTGATTGATAAAGTCTCAGAATTGGCTAGATTTAGAGTTGTATTTACTTTGCCTGAGCTATTTTCTTTCTATATTTAGCTTGGTTTACCTCTCCTGCTCTCGGGTTAAGATCATGCCCTTGTTAGATTAGGAAAGATTAAAATTCATTAAATATTATTCATATAAGGGAGCTGTACCTTCCAATTCAGAGGGAAAATAGGTTTTCAAATAACTATTTCCCAACTGTTGTATTCAATTGTTCTTAAACATTTTTGGGTATTTTAGAGTTACTTTCAAAAGAACAATCTTTTTACTAACATATTTTTGGCGACTCTACTGGGGAGATGAACAGTCGTTATACCAGAAGCATACAATGAGGAAAGATGGTGCTTCCCCATGAAAATATAATCCCTATGCTCCAACCTAATCTTGGATTCCAAGACAATCAAGAGGATCTCATTTCCTCAATAAATACTTTTGTCTGGAGATACAGAAGAAGCACTGAACACTATAGAAATGTGAGTCAAGTGCTTGAACTGGAAGAGGCTAGAGCAGAAGAACTCGAAAGAGCCCTACAAAGAAGGAATCTAAGAAGGGCAGAGCATGAAGTTGGGCCACAGTATTAAGAAAAAATATGGAGCCTAAAAGATTTCTCAGAAGTACCAGGAAAGAAGGTAGCATAGACCCAGTCTTTGAGAGACTTGCAGATATTAATTTTGCTCTCCTAGAAGTACCTCATCGGGGAAACAGAACTATAAGGAGCCAGAGCAGACCTTCTTCACCTCCTAAAAAAACCACCCAGTTATCCACCACCTACCAAGTGTTGATATTGCACGGAGTAGTTTCCCCTCCCGTTGTTAATCTAACACCCTACTTACCCCAAGTAGCTATGGCACTCCCTTGGGCCACTGCAGTTGGACCCCTGCAACTAGCAGCATATAACCCTCTCCCTACAAGCTCTAGAAAGAACTTTCCCAAATTTTCTAGAGACGAGAAAGTATCTACAAACAAGCATATTACCACATTCTTTGCTTCAGTTAACATTCTAGCAATTTGAGAAGAAGATGTGGCCATCAGACTATTCATTGAGACTCTCGTCGAAGGTGTCACTGATTGGTTTCATCATTTACTTGATTCTTCTATTACCAATTGAGATACTATGAGAACTACTTTCGAAAGAAGGTTTAAGACTACTGAAGATGAGCATGCTCTATTGACTCAATTGACTTCTATCAAGAAAGAGTCATCAATTAGCATGAGAGATTTTATAACTAAATTTAATAAGCTAGTAAACCATATCCGAGCGGCTGACAAGCCTACGACGGGAAATTTGAAAACTTTCTTCATAAGTGCTATGCCACCGGACATCAATTATGATCTAAGGAGAATGAACCTTGCAAATTTGGATGCCACATAGAGAACTACTGTAGAACTCGAGGACCACATGATTTCATCCCAAAAATGGAAAAGAGAGATACAGTCTAGAGCCAGCAGTAGCAATACTACGTTATCTGATGAGATGATCCAAAAACTGTCTAATGAATTCACTATCTTTAAGAGACAACTTCCCAGATTCAATAATCCCTACTAGTGAAACTTTCAGGAACAGCCTGGAAGATATAATGACAAGAGGAATGCAGAAGGGAAAATGTTACAGTTAACTACTCCACCACAGAGGCTAGCTATAGAGGCACCTCCTAAAAGAGGGAATATGTGTTCCTTCCACTTAACCACAAATCATGATGGGGAAATTTGTCCTGATGTAGCCTGTGCTTGGCAAATGCATTAGACCGATGAGTGGAATGCTGGAGCGTCTGGAGCTGAACTAGATTCATACTCACATGGTGACTCTGAAAACTTATATTTAGAGTATGAATTAGATTCAAAGAAAGAAGCAATATGTTATGCCACCATAGACGTGACCTCTTATACGGTCCTAACTCAGAGTCAGAAAGATAAAGGCTCTGGTCCGTCACTGCCTAAAAATAATGGGGCATCTACTTCCAATTCAAAGGAGCCCAATCAAGGTATGAGGAATCCTCAACTAGGTAAAGAACAAAATTATTTTGACATTATTCAATTCTGTAGAGATTCCAAAATTCAGATTTCCCCCATAGACTATCTTAAGTCTAATCCTGTTGAGCTGCAAAAGCTAGTAGATTATTGTAAAGGAGGAAACCAAGAGTTAAATCAAAATTTCATGACTACCATAGAGAATGAGTCATTATTTGCAGACCCAGTTGAATAGAGGGAATCATCCATTTTAGCCACCTTCCCAGGCCAAAATCCTGACCCATTCTATGTGTCTTTATATATTAACGGTTGTAGGCTGAACAATTGTATAATAGACTACAGAGCCTCAGACCATCAACTATGGCCAAAGCCTTAGGACTTACTCTCACTAAATCCCATGGTAGGTGTTACTCCATGGATTCCAAGCAAGTACCCCTGGTCAGCCAGATTAAGGATGCTCAAGTGGGCTTAGCAGCACAACCCGAGAAGAAGATGTTGTTAACCATCCTTGTTGTTGATATACCTGCTAGATACAGGTTGTTGTTAAGTAGGAGTTTTTGTAGAGACCTTGGAGGGGAGATTAAGTTGGATTGGTCCCAAGCCTTAATCCTAGTAGGTAATAAAAAGATTAAATTGGTTCCCGAAGAAAAGGCTAAGTTTATAGTGTTGAAATCTGATGACCCTAAAGCTCAAATCTTGTATCAAGAATTGGAGTTTGGCAATTATATGTTGTTCACCGATGAGCCTGAGAAAGAAAAAAAACCGTCGAAGAGGAAAATAAAATTTCTACCAAAGAAATACCACCACAGATATGGACTCTTGAATTTGACAGCAATTGTGCATCGTCAGGATCCGGTGCAGGTGTGGTCTTGATATCACCAGACAGAGTATGTAAACCCTTAGCTTACAAATTAGAGTTTGGGAACACTAACAACATTGCCGAGTATGAAGCCCTTCTATTAGGGATTATCGCTGCAAAAGAAAGAGGTGTGAAAATTCTGAGAGCCCATGGCGATGCCGAGCTAATTGTACGACAAGTCAAGAATCAGTACTCTGTAAAGAACCACAGGTTGAAGAACTACAGAAATAGAGTATGGGATGAAATATAATCATTGGTTACTTTCTTTATCTAATCTATGCCAAGAGAGTTGAATTCCAAAGCCGATTCTTTAGCTGTCTCAGCTTCATTACTACTTCCCCACCCTGAATTCAAAGATAAAAAATACCAAGTGGAGGTTATATATCGACCATCTGTGCCCGATAACGTGGAAGATTGGAAAGTTTTTGAAGATGACAAGAATCTCCTCCTCTTTCTAGAGAGTGGTGGTGACTTCCACAAAGATGTTCATAGCAACCGTAAAAGAAACTGTCGAGATCAGCCAAAGAAGATAAGTCAGATGTTATTCAATTGCAAGGTAATATCATTCCACCCCATCTAGTCACTCTTGAAAAGCTCTTCAATAGACATGACATGTTTGTGAAGAATAAAAGAATCGAAAGAGGGCCTACCACTGGTGAATATGAAGGAATGAATATTGGAACTGAAAAAGACCCCAAGACGATCAATATCAGGAAATGTTGTACCGAAGAAGAAAGGAATCGGGCCAAGAAGCTTTTTCTAGAATATTCAGATGTTTTTTCCTGGAGCTACGAAGATTTGAAAATTTTTATGAACGGGAAATTCAAACACCAGATTCCCTTAAAACCTGAAGTTACTCCGTTCAAATAGAAGCAGAGAAACTACAATCCCAAAGTTGTTGATGCTATATTCAGAGAAGTTGATAAAATTCTCAAAGCAAAGATCATATATCCCATCCATCACTCTACTTGGGTTGCGAACATAGTGCCTGTGAGGAAGAAGAATGGAGAAATAAGGATCTATGTTGACTTCAGAAACCTAAATCAATCTTCTTTGAAGGATAACTACGCCCTTCCCAACATGGATCATCTCTTGTAGATCGTGGCTGCAGCCAAAATGATGTCTATGTTAGACGGCTTCTCAAGGTATAATCAGATAGAAGTTGCGGAAGCGAATCAACATAAAATGGCTTTCACTACCCCGTGGGGGACCTTTGCATATCACAGGATGTCGTTTGGATTGATCAATGCTGGAGCTACTTTTCAGAGAGGTATAGATCTTTCTTTTAGTGATATGAAGAACAAAATCATTGGTATGTATCTGGATGACCTTACCGTGTTCTCTAAAAAGAGAGTAGATCGTATAAATGATCTAAGAAGAGTATTGCAAAGGTGCCGGGAGGACGGGACTTCATTGAATCCAAAAAAATCAGTGTTTTGTGTAACTGAAGGGAAACTATTGGGTCATATAGTCTCCCAAGAAGGTATAAGAATCGACCCCAAAAGGGTGAGAGCTATTCATCAATTGATTTTGTCGGTGAATAAGACTGGAGTGAAGTCCTTTTTTGGCCAAGTCAACTTCCTCAGAAGGTTTGTCCCTGATTTCTCTAAAATTACTAAACACATTATTGATATGATGAAGGGGAATGTGAATTTCAAATGGAATGACCTTGGTAAGCAAGCTTTCAAAAGCATCAAGAATTCCATAGCTAATACCCCAGTGTTATGTCACCTAGATTATAAGAAAGATTTTGTAATTTATTGTTATTCTTCTGAACATACTCTGTCAGCCATTCTAATGCAAGAGAACGAAGAGGGAATTCAAGCCCCCATCGCTTTTATGAGTACACCTCTAAAGAACCACAAGCTGAGATATTCTCAGACTAAAAAGCACGCTTTTACGGTGGTAAAGGCTCTTAAGAATTTTAGGTTTTATATTCTACATTCCCACTCTCTTGTGTATGTGCCTGATGTCGCAGTGAAGAGTGTTTTGGCTCAACAAGATGTGGGATGTAAAAACTGAGGAGCATGGGGAGCTAAAACCCAAGAATACGACATAGATATCAAACCCACCAAGTTGGTAAGAGGGAACGCCTTATGCAAGGCAATGGCAGAAAATCAAACAGACAAAGACCCAAAAGCTACACAGTTGGTTTTAGCGGTAAGTATGCAAGACCCATGGTTTGAAAACATTGTGTATTTCTTGACCTATGGTGAATGTCCTGAAGGATTAACTTCAAAGCAAAGGTGAGACCTAAAACTGAAGGCTTCTAAATATGTAATTTGGGAGGATAGACTATATAAGAGATCTATAGATGGAACATTCCTCTGATGTGTCGACAAACAACAACAAGAGAAGCTGTTAAAGGCTTTTCATGATGAAGCCTGCAGAGGACACTTCTCCTCATCAGTCACAGCATTCAAGATTTTGAGACAGTGTTATTACTGGCCGGGACTATTTAAAGATGCATACCAGTGGGTGGCAAGATGCAAAAAATTCAAGATGTTTATCGGGAAGCCACAGTTAGCAGCGTTACCCCTCAAATCAGTGATAATTGAAGGGCCATTCCAACATTGGGGACTTGATTTTATCAGTCCTATAAGCCCTATGTCCAGTGTAGGTCATACTTACCTAATTACTATAACTAACTACTTCACGAAATGGGTGGAAGCCAAGGCAACCAAAAGGACTACTTCAGAGGTAGTATGTGAGTTCATCAAAGAAAATATTATGATAAGATTTGGTGTACCTATTAAGTTGGTTATGGATAATGCCACATACTTTTCTTCTCAATAAATTACTAAAAAAAAATTTGAGTAAGGCATCATGATCAACCATTCTTCTGATTATTTCCCCCAACGGATTGGCCAAGCGGAGCCTAGCAACAAAAATTTGGTGAACATCATGAAAAATCTTGTGGCAGAAAACCAGAGAAGTTGGCATAAAAGGATCTATGAAGCTCTCTGGGTGGATGGAGTGACCCCCAAGAGAGCCATTGGCATATTTCCTTTTCAACTCATCTATGGGGTAGAAGCTAGTCTCCCATTGCCATTGGAATTAGCAACTTGCAAACTGAGGATAGTAGTAGAAGATGGCATATATGAAGATGGTCTAGAGAAGAGGATCCTGTACTTGAGAAAATTGGAAGAAGAAAGAGAGAAAATGGTTGATCATATCACATGTCATCAGATGCGTGTGAAGAACTTGCTTTATAAAAAGAGTCAGCCCAAGAAATTTATGGAGGGAGACATGGTGCTATTGTGGGACAAGCGCAAGGCACCCAAAGGCATGCACGGGAAGTTTGAAACACTGTGGAAAGGACCTTTCAAAATCCATCAGGAGTTTGATAAAAATTCTTTCAAATTGACTTATCCAGATGGTGAGGCACTACCCCTAACGTATAAAAGTCAGGATTTGAAGCTCTATCAGATCTAAATTGAAAGCAGGTAACCCCTGTGTTGTATAATAGTTACGTTTAGTTCCTATTTTTGTTTTCCTAGTTAGGTTTCCTTTCTTCTTTCCTTTCTGCGTCTTGCTTTAGTTTTGTTGTGAGTTGCCTTTGTTGAGCTTTGTGAAACCAGAGATTTGAGTTCCTTGCTTAGACATGTGAATGTCCAAGTCCCCAAACAGAGCCAGCTGTTGCCCCACTTTTGGTCTTTATACCTCAAGACAAAAATGGATGTTTTATGTGTAGTAGTAGTCATGGAAGTTTCATGCGAGTCCGGAGTCTAAGTCTAGAAATCCCCTTAGGATAGAAGGCCTTTATCGGATTTCCCTAACTTGACTTCTCCTTCCTAAGATGGGTGAATTCTGGGTCTAAAATCATATTTTTATTGGGTAGGTTAAGTTCCTAATCTGGTAAAGGTCATGTTTTAAAAGATCCTAACCTCGAAATCACGTACAGATGAAACACTTTACCTCATATCTTCAAGTTTTAGCATTGGAGGGAAATCAAGATTTAGCTTCTCCATGGCAGAAAATCACATATGGAGTGCGCTTTCCATAATTGACAGATTTGAGAATATCAGAGGTAAATAAAGATGGAAAATGAGGAAGTCAGGAACAAGAAAGTTGTAAACACTCATATCGATCCTATGGGAGACAAAAGAAAAGATTGAGCAAAGAAAATTTCATGGAATTAGCTCATAGGAAGAAAAGCGCAAAATGGCTTCTCCTCTACTCCTACAGGCGGGTTTCGACTCGCGAGATGTTTTTTCTGCCAAACTATTAAGATGAAGAAATTTTGAAGAAAAATTCATCCCATAAGAGATCTGACATATAAAAAGGCCAATGGAATCAATATATATCATTTTGGCACCCCTATAGGCTAGAATTTTCCTGTGGCAAATTTTCAGACAGAGAGCACTCCAAAAGTATTTTTCCGCCCAAAGGAGAAGCGAAAAAGTAATTTTCCGCTACTTCATGAAAGTTACCATTACGGTTACTAAAGTAAAAAAATGTTTTCTAACGGCATATAAAGCAAAGTAATTAATTCAAATAAGGTCGTTTTACTTTGTAACAGACTTGTTCATTAATGTAAAGGTCTTTTCATTCGTGTGGCATGGGAAGTCGGCCATTAAACGGTAAGAATTCAAAAAATATAAAATCAGTTGAAGATTTCAAACTGGAACCACCATTGTTCACCAAATTGTTTGAATTTGAAGTAGCTCAAAACAGTTGCTCATTGTCTCTATATCCCGAAGAGAAATTCAAATCTCTGGGTTGAATCATACTCACATGGCTTCTAGATTTGTGGGATTCGATGGAATGAATGACATTATCTTTGAGTGGCACAAAATCTCAGATACCTCACTAAAGTTCTTCGACATGTAGAACTTTCAGAATAGATTGAGAGTGGAGCAAATACACCCTATCACAGAGAAGCTTAAGGAGAGTGGGATGCTGACGGTTTTCCTGTAGCCATTCAAGCTCCTAAGTTGGTCTGAGAATCTATAGCCTAATACAAACCAAACACCAAGAAAATTCTCCTACCAGACAACACGGTGCTCCTCTCCATTGATAGAGAATCTATCCAGAATTCCCTCCACATTCCAGAGCAGGCGGAATACTCTGAGATGACTTATAGCCGGGCGGTTTTTGAATATTCAGTGAAGAGACCGGTATGGAAAAGAGAGATTATGAAGTCATGGTTTAAAGAACCCAAGAGCACCAAGGGCAAGTTGCTCAAAACTTTATTTGGCACAAATCTGAAGCCAGAGATCGTGGACATCCTGGTATTGCTTCACAGGATTAGAGGTGAGAGCGAAGCTCTTAATTTTGTTGAACAACATTTCTTCTTGGTTTAGATAATCTATTCTCATCACCATTTCATTGGCTGGGCTCTGATGGTGAGTGAGAATCTCTCAGACGCCCTCAATAGGGCCAAGTTCCAAAATGAATTCTACATGTCTTCTGTCCTCTTGTATATTTTAGCTATGATTCAAATCTGGCCTGGGCTTCCTAGGTTAGAAGAATTCCCAGATGATGTAAAAAGCTATGATTTTTTCCCTTCTTTGCAACTACAACATAGTTATGCTGATTATCTGATAGTTAATGATGCCTTTACAATGAGATTGTATAGGGAGCTACAAGGTTTTCTAGAAAGGAGATTTTCTTCTGAAGCCATGGCCTTTATAAGCCAATTTGGATGCTATTTCATTCAGTTTGGAGATTTCTCATATCTTCGTCTTGCAAGTTTCGATGACTTTCCTTTGAAGCTGCCCAGATACCCTACTAACATGATCATGTTGATCAAAGTAATGAGGCAAGCACTCTAGGTTAACTTGATCTATTCAAAGGCAAAGAAGAAAGGCTATGAGTTCCCAATGACCATCGGAGCTTACAGTTGTGCATCCCGGTCAGAGGCAAAGAATGTTCTTAAAACATTCACGAAGAAGTTCTCTCTGGAAACATATGATGTTCTAAGCCTGCAGTATGATCCAGTTAATTATGCCAGAGATGTCTTATAAATGAGTCAGGCCATTCACCATGTACCTGATATTGAGGACTATTGGGCCAATTGCACAGATGACTTGGAGAGCAAGGAAAGATTCTATGCCCGGTTAACCATTGAACAGATCAAAAAGTTCAATATTAACATTGCAATAGAAGGGCTAGAAGATGATGGCAATCATCTATATGATGACACATACTTGGAGAAGATAAATTCCACCCCTATCAGCTTAGAGCCTATGCTAGACTAGGCAATAAGTGATTTGTAGGCTTTGATGGAGGGGATTTACAAAAGAATTGTTCAATGGGTTGAGTGGACTACATGCCGAAAGAAGAGGTCAGAAAGAAAGCCTCTTGCTCAGCGAACTCTGACGAAGGAAACTACTGGTGCCGCAAGCACTTCCTCAGCAACAATCTCTACCATTGCAAAGGGATCAATTCAACCATCGATAGGAGGCAATAAGCCTCTTGAGAAAGCTTCTCTCTTAGAGAAGACCTATGGAGAAGGTCCTCTTCTAGATATCGGAGTCACAAAAGAAGCAGTTCCGACGAACCAAATTAAGTCTACAGCTGAGCTTTCTAAAGCTACTGAGTCTGAATAGATGATTAGTGTTATTGCTATAGATATTTCGGCCAGGACTTCAACCCAAGAAACTCCAAAGAGGGCATCCACTGTCATAGTTGAAGTTGGAGAGGATAGCCCTAGTACTTCTATAGAATCAGATAAGAGAGGTGGGGAGCAACAGGACGTTGCTCAAGTTGTAAAATTAATCTCCTCCTCCCCTACTTTAGTGAATCCATTCGCTTCCCGCCCTAAAACTACTCCCCCACTCATAAGGAAGATGTTCATCGAAGAGTGGGTTTCTGCCAACAAAGTCACCAGCGCTGAGTCATGGATAGCAAACAGTCTAGAGCACAAAAGGAAGAGAGTGGGAGAAGCAATTCCCAGCCAAGACACTCTATCACGGGCATTTCAACCCAAGGCTACCACAAGAAAGTATAAGAGTGTGAAGACAATGTCTACTCTGGGTCATGATCCTGAAACAGGGTATTTCACCATGGAAGTAGCCAAGCCCACTAAAGAGGGCAGACTCGAAGATCTGGTGGCCTCAAACTTTTAGTTGCAGTCATTTGACATGGGATTGGCTTGACATGATACTAAGGTAGACTGGTGGAAATCCACTAATGTAGTAATAGAGGAAGAGCTGGAGGATCTCAAGACTTCCAAAATTTATCTTAAGGTGAAAGTTGCCCAGCTAACTGATTTCATCAGATAGCTCCTAACTCCTATTGCGAGTGCTCCCAGTACCCAAACTTCCTTCGATCCCAGTGCTGCTGAGAACCAAGCCATTCTGGCTAAGTTGCAAGAGGATCAACATTATGGGTAGATTGGTAAGAGGTGGATCAAGAGGCTCGAGTTAGAAGGTCTAGTGATCATTGAACAGTTAGGTAACGTTGTTCTAAGGCTAGAAATAGAGAAGAGAAACATTGAGAAAAATTTACAGACTCTCACTGCAGAAAGAGTAAGGTGCCAAGAATGCATAGTCATGTTACATGTGGCAGTGAAGATGAAGACTAAGGAGGCCCTAAAAGCTAAGATCCTACAGAAGGGTGATGAGCCCTTGATCGAATGGTGCCAAAGTCTGGAGTTCAAAATTGAGATGATCATTCAGGCCGAGACCAGACTACAACAAACAGATGTTAAAGTGCAAGAGGAACAAAGTAAAGATTATAAACTCCTCTTAGGACTTCATGTGGAATCACAAACTAGAGGTCAAGGAAAAGTGATAGTTGGAGTGGTCAACATGCAGAAGTCATTCACAGATTATCTACACAATTTAGCGAGGCAGTCTTCAACTCATTTAGACAAGGTGCCAGAACTCCAGCAATTGAGTGGATGCATCTTTAAGGCTATGGAGGAACTAAAAGATCGGACAGAAGCAATCAAGACTCTAGCCAAAGAATATTCTAGATGGCTCATCCATTACACCAATGTCCACGTCAACAGACATGAAGAGCTCATCTAAGTCATCACTGTTGTGATTGCCTATAGGGCCAAATTAGAAAAGGGGAAGGAAACTGAATCATAAATATATTCTCCCCTTGTGCTATTTTTGTTAAGCTTTGTAATTCATAAACCTTTGGTTATCATCTCTGGTCGGGGAAGTTGAACCATTTTGGTTACCCCTTTTTGTAACTATCCAATCTGGAACTCTATATGTATTATTCCCAAAATCAATACAAAGGTCGGCTAAATTTTGGTGTGAAGAATAACATTGTTGCTGAGTCAATTGTGTATATCTGAATGCCATTTCTTTAACTGTTCCATTGCATTTCATTTATCTTTCTGTTGAATTCGAACGTCTCTTTCAAGTTAGATTCATAATCTGTATTTGAACCAAAATTTTGTATTATGACTTGATACGGCTAATTAAGGGGGAAATCAGTTCCTATTCTAAGTTTTGGGAATGTTCTTATGACATAGATCGACTCCATATCATTACATTGTTAACTTTTAGTCTTGCATCTGCATTTTTAGTAATTGACCATGCATTACCAGTTTTGGGGAATTAATCTGATTGATAAAGTCTCAGAATTGGCTAGATTTAGAGTTGTATTTACTTTGCCTGAGCTATTTTCTGTCTAGATTTAGCTTGGTTTACCTCTCCTGCTCTCAGGTTAAGAGCATACCCCTATTAGATTAGGAAAGATTAAATTTCATAGAATATTATTCATATAAGGGAGCTGTACCTTCCAATTCAGAGGGAAAACAGGTTTTCAAATAACTATTTCCCAACTGTTGTATTCAATTGTTCTTAAACATTTTTGGGTATTTTAGAGTTACACTCAAAAGAACAATCTGTTTACTAACAAGGCTATGGAATTGATCAATATTTATGGCAGTTTTTATGTTCAATTCCCAACCTTTATCTATCTCAGAGTGGGAGGTTTCAATTGTGAACCCTTGAAGCTTCTGAGGTACTGCCCGGATAAGTGTATCCTATTAGAAGTTTGTAGACAATTGCTTCAAGTCAAAATAAAACTTAGGCTCAAAAGAGGAGTAGGCTCTTTGTTCCCCATTGACCTAGGACATTATCATTTCATATTAATGCATGCCATATCATCCATAGATGTAGAATTAGAGATAATGAATCTCCCTTCCTATCAGAAAGAAGTTACTTCGATACTAAACAATTTGTGGCAAATCATTTCAAAATTGACGCTACTTTTCTCCATCAACCGAAACTGGAGGACTATTGGGCCGACTGTATTAACGAGATAGAATTTGAAAGGAAGCTTCACTCCAAGTTCACCTTGAGACATATCATCTCATTATGTCTACCTTTTAAAATTAAAGGATTTGAGACTGAAGATTATGAGAATGTGCTAAAATTCAGGTATGTAGAACTGAATGATGATGCAATGGCTAGGAAAATAGACTAAAAGAGAAGAGAGGAGAAAGATGTGAATACTTTGTCTCGGGATGTGTTCAAAAGAATAGATAAGTGGCTAAAAGAGATGAGTAAAAAGAAGAAGTAGGAAACATAAGGTTCAAAAACCAGAAAGAGTTCAAGAATTTAAAAATTCATATCTTCCCCCGTGGATACTGACAAACTTGAAAAATTTCTTCCTGCGGGTGAAATAAAATCTAGAGCAGTGATTCATCAACAAGAGAAAAATTCAGTTCTTGAACAACCTATGAGAATTACAAGGGCCATGAGCAGGAGGAAGGAAAAGAAAGACAAGATCCCATGTATTGTACTTGATTTAGAAACAGAGGAAGGTGATTCAAAATCCCAAAGGAAATCCAAGATCGACAAGACACCAGTTAGCACACCTGAGATCAAAGGAGCAGCAGAAGGTTAGCAAGACTGAACAACATAGTTTTCAAATGTTGGTGTGAATTGCCTTTTTGAATTGGGTTAAAGATTCATTTGATAGTTTATTTTCAAAATAAGGAAAAAAATTTCACTAACAAACATATACAAATCTTTTGTAGTCCTCGGGCTCCTTCTTGTTGTCTCCATCATTTTTCTCTGCAAATTCATCAACCCTTACATTTGCACTTTCTACAATTTTGTTAGTAGACTTGTTCAAAAATTTGTAAGCTTTGCTCTTCGTGTAATATCCTAAGAATATTCCTTCATCTCCTTTAGAATCAAACTTTTCATCTCTAGCATCTTTTAGAATGTAACATCTACTTTCAAATACTTTGAAATAACTTACATTCAGTTTATGATCATTCAATTTTCAAATGTTGGTGTGAATTTCCTTTTTGAATTGGGTTAAAGAGTTATTTATTAGTTTATTGTCAGAAGAAGGAAAATTTGTTCACTAAAAAACATATACAAATCTTTGGTATTCCTCAGGTTCCTTCTTGTTGTCTCCATCATTTTTCTTTGCAAATGCATCAACCCTTACATTTGCACTTTGTACAATTTTGTTAGTAGACTTGTTCAAACATTTGTAAGCTTTGCTCTTTGTATAATTGTATGCACCCTAAAATGGTCGCCTAGACTTTGGGCCCCATTTATTATTTTATAAATTTATCAAATTCCTGAATCAATGATTTGGAACATTTTCAATTCAAATCAATTTCCTTGATCAAATTGTAATTAATTCAATTATTTCAATATTTCCTAAGGTTTGGCCATTTTTATTTAATTAAAAGATTTAATCTCCCTTTTAATTAAATAAAATTCCTCTTATTTAATTAAAAGATTTAACCTCCCTTTTAATTAAATAAAATTTCTCTTATTTAATTAAATTCAATTTCC
>MU226048.1:149465-169264 GCA_018584345.1 Thuja plicata
TATAATTGGGGTATAATAAATTGAATTAATAGAATTGTATAAAGGTTTCTTGGAAGCTGGGATGACATTGACTCTATTCCCTTCACCTAATAAAGGAAGTTAGTCCCAAAATGAAATTTGTATGGATTACCTTAATGATAGCCCTTCTTCAAGAAAATGTAATATGAGTTATTCTCATTCCATACTACTACTTGTACCCTAACCTAACTAGGGATACTTTAATTTTGCAATAGCAACAACATAATTGGTTAAGTTATGATTCACCCTCTTCTACATATGCCTTAATAAAGTCATTGAGGTCTCTTGAAAACCTTCGTAACTGCAAAATATGTAGTAGTGTAAAGGGACATTAAATTTGAATTCAAAATATAATCGAATATTTAGATAATGTCATTAGGAATTGAAACATTGACCTAATAGTAGGCCTTAACTTCAGGAAAACTGACCACTCTCATTCCATGCAGGGAGACTTACCAAGGTATTACATTCTAGGTGACTTAACTCTGAGGTGCCTCTCATGGGATACCTAACCCCACACTAGGCAAAATTTCACCTCAAGAAGTGTATAAAATGATTGTTCCATGTTTCCTAGGTTTTGTGTAGGTGATACTACCTAGCAACCACACTAATCATCATGTAAAGCAAGGAACTAGTCTAAGAAAATTTATTAAAAAAATGGCTTATATACTATTTTCACATTAATATTTTAGGGCATTACATTTGACATATAGCTTGTATGTTTTAATATTAGCATATGTTCTAATTATTTTTTGTTAAGATTAGGAGCAAAACAAGGGTGCTCTCCCCAAGGAACAAAGGTGCAAAAAAGGCCACAACTAGCCACTTATAACATACAACCCAAACAAGCCATTTACAACATTGCTAAAAGGTTGCTTACAGAACAAAGGCTACATTTGGCCACTCACAACACACATGCCAAATAGGCCATTAATTGTAGACAACCAAAAGCTTCTTATAGAACAAAAAAAATCAACAAACATCCCACAACAGTGGGGAAAACTTACAAGGGGGTTTTGAAAGGCTCTCTGAACCTTCACATTGGGTTTTAAAGTGGTTCCCAAAACCATCCAACAATAAACAATGACATCACCTCAAAAAGAATCAACTATCCTTTTGTATAACTCCTTTCAACCTCAAAAGAAAATGAGCCCACCTCTATAGGAGCAAAAATGAAGAGGTTGTTAGATTGGAGAGCTAACCACACTTCCACCCCATGTTTGAGAAACCAAAAAAAAGAAAAGACCACAAATTTATAATCAACCTCTTTCACAAAGCAAATCTCTACCTCAATAGGGAATTCTTCCACCTCCATATGAATCACAAAAGAGAAAGAAAGAAATAGAATGAGCCAAACCTTCTCCATAGCCATTAGAACACACCCCACCTTAATAGGAAAAACTCCACCTCTATTGGGGCCCCCATTGGGAAGAACCCATAAATAAGTAGCAAAAGCCTACTTCTGAGAAAAGAGTAGACATATTTGAGCTTCAATAGGGAAAGAACAACTCCAAAACCTTCAAGAATCCTTAACCAAAAATAACCATAGGCCATAATGAGCACTTGAAAAATAATTGCAAATGATTGGTCACCTAAGAAAAATAAAACTACTGTCCTTACCAATGGATATAGACAATCTAACCGAAAAAGCACCAGGCTTAGATGTGGGCCAAATCAAAAACCTCAGACCAGAAAGCTCATGCCACCGCCAAAGAAATGCCTAGGGAAACCACGAGAACCACCATAGCCTCCAAAGCCCAAAGAAATCCATCACAAAGACTCCAAGATCTTCTTAAATAAATGCCACTAAAAATAGGAAGAAAAAGTATAACCAACTAAATACACGGGGCCAAGCCCAAATAACCTCCACAAAGGAAAAAGCCTGCAAGAATGACCTAATTGACACCCCTTAGAAAAGAATAGAGGAACATAAGTGGAAATAAGAAGCACAAACCATTTCCATATCTCTACACCAATAGATCTTGACGCAAACTAAGGCTCTCTACCAAAGAATGAAGCCCAACCAAGCTAGCAACCACCAATACCCAAATCTAGCAAAAGGAGAAAAATCCTAAAGCACCTATGTCAGTAAAAGGAAGCACAACCTAGGTTGCAAGCTACAATAAAACACCATGAACGTCGAAGGCCCTATACATAGATATGGGCAGCCTGACTAGACTCCACTAGAGGATACATGCCCAACGAAAACCCTTCACTCAACTCACCGTAGGACCACCCAAAAAAATATGGCTTCGACTCATCATATAGACAAAAAATGCAAAAGAAATGTCTACTCTTGTGTTGTTTCCCAAAATGGTTGAAAAAACATCAACACCCACAAAAAGGACCCACCTAAATCAATCCATAGGAAACCAAAAATATATTGCTTCAATCTAGGAGACAATCCTTGCACAATCATTTAGAATGTGTAGATTGGCCAAATCGACCAACTTGCACAACAAAGGTGACAAGCTCTCACAAAGGGAAACAAAACCACCGCCCATCACCAAAAACACCAACCTAGAGAGAGAGAAGGTGGACAACGTAGAAACAACACTACCATAAATGTCTTAGACAACAAAACCCAAACAAGCAAGCACCCACACCAAAGAGATTAGCAATCCATCTACAAGAAAACCTAGGAAGAGGTCCACATCTTCATCCTCTCCATGCAAGTCAACATCCCCATCTTCTGTAGCACAACCTTCACTTGAAACCCTTTCCCTGCTCTCATTCTCACTCTCCATATTCAAAATCAAATATTGTAGGATTCATATACTCTAATTGTTTGTTTGAAGTGACTTTCAAACTTTCATGTTTACTGTGTTTCATTTTGGCATCCACTACTTTTTGGAGTTGTATTTGAACTTTAGGAATTTATTTTTAGACTTTTTGTTCACTTTGTGTGCATTTTTTTAGAACTTTAGTATTCACTTTATGCGTATGTTTGTATATTGGCATCTTCTTATTGTATTTTTTGAACTTTGTGTGTTTCTATTTTGGTAGGTTCTTATTTTTTTTTTAAACTTTGTGTGAAGTATGTGAGTGAACTTTGACATACCCTTTTCTTTGAATAAAATGACATTTCTTTATTGTTTTAGTAAACATTGACATCACCTTATATAGTTTGTAGTTTGTTGGCATTCACTTTGTATGTTTGTGTGTCTGTGTAAACATTGACATCACCTTATATAGTTTGTAGTTTATTGGCATTCACTGTGTGTGTGTGTGTGCGCGAGCGCACGCTTGAATTTTGACATTTAATTTATTCATATGGTTGAATTTTAACATAAATTAATTATTTGTTTGAATTTTTAGTTAAACTTATTTTTTTAGTTATATTTCATTTTGGCATCCACTAGTTTGTTGGAAGTGTGTTTGAACTTAGCATAGGGAGAGTGGAAGGTTGATTATATAGAAAAATATATGCATATAATTCCAAGAGGAATAATAACTCCTAGTTGCCCAAATAGGAGGGAGTTTTACCTGCCTAGTAAATGCCAAATATATAGTTATGCCAACTTAGGTAAAGAAAAAACTAATTAATATTTTCTTTTTTAACATGTCGTCTCTTGTCTATGCTTGCGTTGTTGCATCTAGGGTTTCCGCCAATTCCTCTGTGGCGACGGTTTGTGAGAGTCATGGTGTTCTGTCCGCCCAACCTATGTTGTAGTCTGCTAGGCCTGGTTCGTTCTCTGCCTTTGTTTCCTTGGGGTCATCCTCTCATCTATCTTCGACTCATGTTTCTCATTCTTCCATGGGTGGGGAGCCGAGGTCTGATCCCTCCGGTCCTCTTGGACCTGCGACAATCTGTTCTCCTCCCCCTTTGCCCTCACAGGGTGTTTTAGATGTGTTTGTGGGCTCTAGAGGTGGTCAGGTCAGGGGTTCCTTATCCTCGGCTTCAACGACTTCTAAGTCTCCCATTGCTCCCAATTCTTCTTTTCTGGCTATGATTCCTATATATAGGGCTATGGAGAAGAGTTCTCTCATGTCTGAATCTTTCCCTGTCTCCAAATCCATTGCTATTTCCTTGGATGTGGAAACAATGGCTGAGATTGAACATACTACATCTAGTTTTTTAGTCTGTTGGGTTATTTGCAGATTCAGGGGCTTTTGGTCAAGTCTTCCAGAGCTACATGCATGGATATCCAAACATTGGGAGCCTATCATGGTTGAAACAACATCAACACCCGCAACAGGGATCCACCTAAATTGATACATAGGAAACCAAAAATATCTCTCTTCAAGCTAGGAGACAATCCTTGCACAATCATTTAGTAGATTAGCCAAATTGACCAAGTCGCACAACAAAGGCGACAAGCTCTCACAAAGGGAAACAAAACCACCACCCATCACCAAAAACACCAACCTAGAGAGAGAGAGAATGTAGGCATCGTAGAAACAACACCACCATAGATGTCACAAACAACAAAATCCAAACAAGAAAGCACCCACACAAAAGAGATTAGCAGTCCATCTACAAGAAAACCCAGGAAGAGGGCCACATCTTCATCCTCCTCTCCATCTGAGTCAACATCCTCATCTTTTGTAGCACAACCTTCACTTGAAACCCTTTCCCCACTCTTCTTCTCACTCTCCATATTCAAAATCAAATATTGTAGGATTAATATACTCTAATTGTTTGTTTGGAGTGACTTTTAAACTTTCATGTTTACTGTGTTTCATTTTGGCATCCACTACTTTTTGGAGCTGTATTTGAACTTTAGGAATTTATTTTTAGACTTTTTTTGTTCACTTTGTGTGTATTTTTTTTAGAACTTTAGTATTCACTTTAAGTGTATGTTTGTTTTTTGGCATCTTCTTGTTGTATTTTTTGAACTTTGTGTGTTTGTATTTTGGTAGCTTCTTATTGTATTTTTTAAACTTTGTGTGAAGTATGTGAGTGAACTTTGACATTCCCTTTTGTTTGAGTAAAAATGACATTTCTTTATTGTGTTATGAGTACATAGGTCATACACATAGAGAAAGGTGGTTAGATGAGCAATTCAATTTGTGTAAGGCCACTTTTCCCCTTGGTACTATTGTCTTTGTCATTGATTTTACTGAGAATTATACACTAAAACCTCAAAAAGAAGTGCAACCTATGTATTGCCACTCTACACAAGTTACAGTTTTTGTACATACAACATTCATGCATGCACATGATAATATAGAGGAGGATACAAAGGTTATACGAGTGTGTCACTTCTATATAAGTGATGACCGTACTCATTTGTCAGAGTTTGTGCAAGGATGCTTTACAATTTTCTATGACGGTTTAAGGGAAAGAGATATAAGATACAACCAACACATAATATGGTCGAACAAATGCGCACACAATTCAAGAATACGAGGATGTTCTACTGGTTGACTAGGATGCATGTGAAAAGCAGTGTGCAACATTTTTGGAATTTCACTAAGGTAGGGCATGGAAAGGGAGAGCATGATGGTGTGGGAGCATGTGTGAAAAGAGCTCTTACCAAAGAGGAATTGAAGTACGACAGTGGTGCAATTTTTAATAGATGCAGAAACAATTGTGCAATGGTGTAAATCTACAATGGGACCAGGTAATGCATGTAATTCTATGGTTTGTAGATACTTTTGGTTAATACATGAAGCTAACATTGAAAATTATGTAGATTGGTGTACACTTGCAGGATCAAGTGACATACATTCATTTAGAAGTTCAAATGCAACATCATTAGTTATTTATACTAGACAGATTGTATGCTTTTTCTCTTCGTGTATACATTTTGTATGGGATGAATGTGAATCAAAAGAGTGGATTGACCAATGGTCTTTTAGACCTTTGCAAACCCTAGATACATATCAACTTCCTAGAGGACTACAACTGAACTAGATTGAAGCATCAATAGATCATGTATCTGACCCAGTTCAAATAGGTAATTTCTCAATTTATTACTTAGGTAAAATCAATTTTAGGCTCAATTTATTAGTTCTTTATGTTGATTTTGGTATTAACTTATATCCTTCTATTAAATGCAGGTCATGTATATGCAGTTATTGCAGATGAGAACAATGAAGAAGGAACATATTACTTTTTGTCTCGTTGTTTTGAGGCCAAAAAAATTTGACAACTATAGTCATTGATGGATAGGGTATTGAGTGTTACTCAAATGATGGTGATGATGATGAAGACCGAGATCAAAGGTATACATGATTGTAGAAAGGATTAGACCAATTTTTATTTTGTCATTAATGTCAAGCAATTGATTTATGGTTTATATTAAGTTTCCATATCTTTTGGAGTATGATTTAATTGGGCAATTAATACAAATCAGAAAATGATAAGATTATATTGGTGTAGTTGTTTTCTACTTTACATTTGATGTTGTCAAGTTGGTAAAGGGAACAATTAAGCTACGGAGTGAGATGAAGTCTGTCAATAAACTGAAGTGTATGTCGGTAAGAGACATCTTGGTAAAGAGACACCAAGACACCGAGAGGAAACCAAGACACTGAGTACATGAAAGTTGGTTACCGAGCATAAAATAAGGATCAGATTGACATTTAATGCAAAGCTACAGTGATCTAGAAGATTCCAAGGACAAAGAAGGAGTTAGTTACAAAGATCTATGATCAAGAAAATTCAAAGTGATAATCTATGGTAAAGATTAAGCAGAAAATGTGATGGTACCACTTCCAAGAAAAGTGCAAGTTCGGAGGTGATGCTAAAGCAGTTCACCGAGTATCAAATTTGTTAAATCAGTTCAAAAATTTGATCCGACAGCTGAGAGTAATTGAAGGAAAACCTAATCAAAAAGATTAAGAGGCAAAAACAAAGTCTATATAAGAGATGAAATTGAATGATAGAGAGGCTGGTGAGTTGAAGTGTGGATGTGCTACCAAGTGAAGTAGAGAGACAAAAAAGGTGAAATATGAGTCTAGAGCAGAGACAGATGAAGTATTGATGCCACTAGTCAAAGAGCACATAAGGGATCTGATCAAGAAAGAATTAGTTGCAGTATTACAAATCAAATTCTATATTGTTTCTTATAAACATTTGTAGCAGAGAAATCTCTTAACTGAGTGGACTTAATAGTATTTTTGTAAAATATTTGTGAAAGGTGACATTCTAAAAGAGTGTTCAAAGCCCTTTAACCAGGTCATTCCTAATAGGGTGAAGATCTTAATAGATTTGAGATAAATTCCCTAATAGGATCACATTTGACAATTTGCATTGTAATCTTTAACATGATTGGCCTCTAACCTACCATACTTTAGAAGAGTATTTTCATTTGTGGGTGACAATTCCCGTGAAGGTTTTTCCCAAATTGGGTTTCCTTGTTAAATACTAGTTTCATGTGTGTTGAATATTTAGTGTGCTTGTAATTTGTTGTTTACTTAACTTGTTGATTTTTATATGAAAGATATTAGTGATTCGGTCACTATTGTAGTTTGTCTTACCGAGTTGAATCGGAGTTTAAGTTTTAAGGTTTAAATATTTACTGTTATCTAATTTAGTAAACCAACAATTGTTATCAGAGTTGAGTACTCTAAAGAGATAAGTTTAATAGACTTGAGTAAAAGATCCAAAGATTTATAAGAGGGAGGCACCAAAGTTGAATAAGGATAACTTCCCTACATGGAAAACAATGATGAGGCTGCACTTATCTGGAACTAGAGAGTATTCAATATACTATCTTGACAATGAGTATTCACCACCACCATTTGGGCCTATGACACTTGAGCAAATAAGAGAAAGACGAGATCACACACAGGTTATGATTGAGATATCCTCTTCTCTCACCAACCTAGAGCTCAGTGACCTTAAAGGATGTGATACAAAAAAACAAATGTGGGATAAGATTGCATTGGTAGATGGTGGAGATCAACATGTTCAGAAGGCAAAAGTTGAAAGTTTGAGAGGCAAGTTTGATGCTATGAGAATGAAAGAAGGTGAAACTATTACATAGTACAGTGCAAGACTGAAGGTAGAGGTGCTAGAGGACATATTGAAGAAGAAGATGTAACAAGTAAACTGCTGAGAACATTGTTTCCTATAGATGTCTTCCGAGTATCTGCAATACAAGAACTGAGATCCATTCCTCAGATGATTGTTTCACTAGATGCTACAATTGGTAAGTTGATTGCTTTTGAGCTAAATGATTTTGATAACAATCTATCTGCCACTAGTAGGATTGAGTCTGGATGCAAGTCCTCTTTGAAAATTTGAAGCTCTAGAGAGTCTAGATCTAGTGATGATTATGCAATTAGTGCTAGTGAAAGGTTTTACAATTGCAAAAGTGAGATAGAAGACCTATATGCTGGAGATGAAAGAAATGAGGCAGAGTTTGAAGCTCTACTAGCTAGAAGACTACAGAGAGGAAAAGGCAAGTACCGAGGTAAGCTACCTTTGAATTATTTTAATTGTAACAAGATTGGTTGCATTGCAACTAGATGTCTAGACAACGAAAAATGATGAGAAGAAAGACAATTGCGATGATAACAAAAGAGAAAATAGATTAAGGAGACTCCTAGATTTCAAGAACAAAGGTAAGAAGTCATGCCACATTTCTAATGAAGGACAAACTGATGATGATACAGATGATGGTGAAGAAGTTGTGTGTGTTTTTATCAAGGATGATTCAGATGGAGAAAAGTTTGAAGAAGAAAAAGCCCTAATCTCACATGTAAGAAAGAATGATACTTGGATTATAGAGAGTGGTTGTTCACACCATATGCCTGGTGACACACTTAAGATCATTACTATGGAAGAACATGATGGAGGGTATGTTAGATTTTGTAATGATGCTCCATATCCCGTGAAAGGTAAAGGTTCTATAATTCTGCTAGATAATACAAGATGTGATGATGTCTATTGGGATGAAGGACTAATGTATAATCTATTGAGTGTGGCACAACTAAATAATACAAGACACTGACTAGAATTTCATAATGGAAAGGTAAAAGTATTTGATTAGAATGGAAGTCTGATTGCCACTGGAGAACAATCTAAAGGTAACATATTCTACCTTGATACTTCTACAAAGAGTTGCCTATTTGCTAAAGTTGAGGATGCATGGTTATGACAAAAGAGATTATATCATGTGAATTTTTACAAATTAATTAAAGTAAGAAAAAATAATAAAGTTAGAGGTCTACCGAGATTAGATAAACCTGAAAATGTCATGTGCAAAGGATGTCAAGTTGGTAAGATGACAAAGTCAAGTTTTATAAGTACACACTGGCCTATGTAGACTGATGAGAACAAAAAGTTACTATGGTGATAGATATATAATTTTATTTTTTTATGATTATTCAAGAATGATGTTTGTCATGTTTTTGAAATAAAAATATGATGTTTTTCAAATGTTTTTGATTAAGGAAAACAGGTTTTGATGGGTTCCTGAAACCCTACAACGGTAATAAAAGAGAACAAAAGCAAATAAGCATTACAAAACATCCATCAAAAATTAGACAGTTCCAGCAAAATTGTCTTAAACAACAGAAAGCTAGGAACGCATATCCAATAAAACCAGGAACAAAAATCAGGGGTTCCAGTCAGGCAACGTCTCTGAGAATCTCCGCCACCCGTATCTCCAGCTCTGTCATTCTCCTAGTAGCTTCACTTAGTTCGGCCAGCTCCTTGTCAGCTTCATGGTCTGCCATCTGCTTGGCTTCTTCTCCAGTTCCCTTCGCATTTTCTTCTTCTAGAAGTTGATCCCTGTCTTTGTGCTTTGACCGATCCTCTTTGTTTCCTCTTTGTTCTTGAAACTTGTCAATGATTACCTTAATGTTATCATTTGAGGCTTTAAGTATGTTGTAACTTTGCTATGCAATTTTAACCATTGAAGCTTCAATACCTTCGACCCTATGCTTCAGTTCAGTCACTCTGTTGTCCAGCTCTTTGTCCTCCACAATATTTTTTTTGTTGTTGATTATGCTTTCTTTTTCCATCCTGTCCATCCTTTTTTTCAGCTCATATATTTCATAATAGGTCCATTTCATTGATCTATAGCTGTCAATGGCACTATTTTTTGCATTGTTCAGCACATCCATTTGAGGATCTTCCCTCGCATTGTCGTTGAAAATCACCAGAGCAGGATCAATGAGCTCTTCCATCTGAATTATGCCCTCTTTGTTTTCCTTAACCAAGGTCCTTACCAATTCTCTCTTTATGCCCATTTTGGTGGAGACCATGTTTAAATTTCTCCAGACAACCTTTTTGTTTTTACCTGTAATACTGCAAGTGTAATGGTCTTCTCCATACTCTGCAAAACCCTGGCTGTTGTCATTCTCTTCATTCTCCTTCCCCTAACTCTCCTCTTCCTCAGCTCTCTCCTCTTGTGTTTCTTCCTGGCTAGCCAGCTTCTCCTCCTGGGTTTCCACTTTTACTCTTTTTGATCTCATAACCCTCTTCCCCGAGCTATCCTCCTCATTCTGAGTCAGCATCTTGATTGTGATCTTCCTCTTTTTTTTCCTTTTTCCCTTTCTTCTTCCTTTTTCTATCTTCTCCCGAACTCTCATTCCCCGTTTCCATGCCTTCCTCATTTTCACTATACTCCCTATCTCAAGATATCTCTATGCTCTATTTTATTATCTCATGTTTTACTCTATTTTTCCCTTTCTTCTTCTGAAGAGGTTCTTCCTCCTCTGTCTTTGAGTGCATATCTCTGTTGTCCTCTGTGTCTGAGGGGATGTAATCCTCCTCCGAACCTTCCTCAGAATTACCTTCCTCCATTCCTTTGATTTCCTTTCCCAAAGTGCAAGATTTGAAATATTCATAAATTAAAAGTAATAAGCCCTCATGGAAGGCCGGGTTGCTTATGTGTTTCTCCTTATAGTCATTAATGTTTTCATTAATGGATGAATAAAGGAAGAAAGGGATGGAAACCTTTGCCCCATACCTGAAATAGTTGAGAAGCACGAAATGGTGAGTGTTGATGCAGTCGAATATGGTATCCAGTGAGATGAATTTGATTATTGCCCTCAACACAAAATGCCACAGAGGTTTGATGGAGCTCGAGTGGTAAAAGGTGCCCTTCTTTACCAGAGCACGCTTTTCTACTTCATTTTTAACGAATTTCGTCAAAGCTTTGCTGGAAATTTTCCTATCCCTATAAAATTTCTTCCCTATGATGGAAATGCCAGTCACCGCTGAAATGATTTTCTTAGTCACCATGAAAGTAACCCCATCAATTTTCACCTTCCCTTCTTTCCAGCTATTTACCATCATCTTTGTAACAGAGGGCTTCCACCCATGAAGGCGTTCAATGTAAGTGGTCAGTTCACCCTTTTTCAAGATCTCCTAGACCTTTGATCTTCGACGCCATTTTTCTATTTCTCTCTCCGGCTCTCTCCTGTGCCTTTCTCCCACCATTTCTGCTAATTCCCTATTTCCTCTGTTTCTAGTGAACTTCACACTTAGAGCCCTTTGTTTCGTAATGAAATTGGTTTGGATTTTTGAGAGACTTCTTTTTTCCTCGTAAATGCTATAATTGATTAAATGCCTCCAAGTGTGCCGATGGGGCCTTAAATTGATTATCCCATCGCATCTCACGTACTTGCACATCCTGCGGGGATTATTTTTGTGTCTGTCATAACTCTTCATAATTAGCATTTAATAACTCTGAGCCTGCCCGAAACCCGATCACTTTCAATCATGTTGGCAATTTTCGGTGGTAAATAATTCCTGTCATACTATTGTTTCACTTCATCATTCTTGACACCCATGTTTGCCAGCCTGTCTGCCACCTGGTTGGCTTCCCAGTACTCATGTGCCACATAGACCAGATCAAAAGACTTAAGGATTTTTCTACATTCCCTTATTATATTCTCAATTGTCTAGGAAGGCCCGGTCTTTTCATTTAGATAGTCTATGATATTCTTTGAATCCCCTTCAACCCATAAGTTCTTGATCCCCATTTCCTTGGCGAGCTTTAGAGTGTGATGTGTCGCACTAGCCTCTACATAGTGGTTGGTTTGTGATCCCAGGGGTGCTGAAATTGCAGCAATGCCTTTGCCATGTGAGTTCCTGATGATTCCACCCACCCCTACCATCCCAGGGTTACCCTTTGCTGCCTTGTCGAAGTTAGCTTTGAACCACCCTTTCGGTGGTAAAGTCCATCTGCAACCCAGCCTTTTATTGGTGTTATTGGGCCCATTAATGTGGTTAGAAGTGCTACCTTTGTAATTGGTGTAGTTTTCCAGAAGGGCATTTGTAATTTTTAGGGTTACAATCTTAGCCAGGGTAGCCTTTTCCCTAAAGATCCTATTGTTTTGTTCCTTCCACAACCCCCAGCAGATGTGTGGCATAGCCCAAGACCAAAGATGGTAGCCGCTCCCCCCGTGATGCCATTGGTCAAAGAGGTCAAGAGTAGTATTAGGGAAACACCGGGATGTCTCAAAAAAAGATAGGAAATGATGCCATATCTTCGTGGTGAAATCACAGTGGATAAATAAGTGGTCCACATTTTCACTTTGAGTTTTGCAGAGGATGCATCTATTAGGAATGTAATGCCCCCGTTTAATAAGGTTATCCACAGTCAAAATGCGATTTTGTAGCTAAGTCCAGAAAAATATGTTAACCTTAGGGATGATACCAGGAAACCAGGCTTTGGCCCAAGAAGTGATAGACTCGACAAGATGCATTGACTCATATCCCAAAGCCACTGTATAGTTTCCATCATTGGAATCCCCCCATACCATGACATCTTTATTGAGAGAGAGGGGAGTGTGACCCAGATAGACCATAAGAGTTTTAAGGTCCTGGGACACCTCAGTGAGATTGACCCACCCGTTGTTTATTCTATAGTCATTGACTCTGCTGCCAAATCTTTCAATGCAATGTTCAGCCCATCTGTTGAATGGCTCCAAATTCCATAAAGGACCCTGTCTGAGCCAATCATCATGCCAGAAGCTAACATCCTTACCATTACCAACTTTCCATCTTGTTTTTGCAGTCACTATACCTTTAGTCCTCAGAATGCCATTCCATATGTGAGATCCCTTCGGATCCCAGTCTCTGCTAATGAATTGTTTGAAGGTTAAGTTAGCTGCATATTTGTCCTTCATGATGTCCCTCCATTCCCCTGTAGAGTTGAAGATTCTCCAAATATGTTTAGCTTGCAAAGCTTTGTTGAACTGCTTCAACTTCTTGATTCCTAGGCCTTCATGTTTTTTAGGCTTGCAAACAGTATCCCAAGCCACCAGTGGGTATTTCTTGTTTCCATCTTTGTCGGCCCATAAGAACTTTCTCTGGATGGCTTCCAGAGAGTCCGCCACCTTTGCAGGGATAGAGAAGAGACTAAGTGCATAAGTAGGGAGGTTCTAAAGTGTTGATTGAATGAGTGTAACTTTCCCAGCCTAACTCAGGGTGATACCATTCCAGCCTACCAATTTCCTGTTGAATCTATCAATTAGACCTCCCCAGAAGGCCTCAGGGGGTTTGGTTCCAAGCGGAAGGCCTAAATAAGAAGCTGGAAAGGAGCCAATGCCACAGCCCAGAATGCCAGCCATTCTCCTCTATCTGTCCATGGGAGTTTTAATGAAGAACACTGAGCTCTTGTTCCAGTTAATAAGCTACCCCATGGCATTGGAATAAGAATTAAGAATGTTCTTGACATTTCTTGCCTCCTTCATCGAAGACTCCCCCCCCAGAATTGTGTCCTCTACAAATTGCTGGTGAGTAAAAGTGAAAGGGCCTGAAGAAGGTTGAAGCCCACAGATAAGCCCCCTTCCCCTATGATCATGAATAAGCCTTCCCAAGCATTCAGCTAAAATGATGAAAAGGATAGGAGAGAGGGGGTCCCCTTGTCGGAGACCTCGCGAAGATTTGAAGAAGTCTGAGGGAGATCTGTTTACCAAAACCGCAAAAGTAGGGGTGGAAACCAACTAAGAAATAATCTTTAATACCTTGTCATTGAAACCAAAATCCCCAATGATGTTACTCAAGAAGGACTAGTTGACCCTTTCATAAGCCTTGGATAGGTCCAGTTTAAGCAGGAATCCTTCCCGATTACCCTCTTCCAACGAATGAATCACCTCGTGCACAGCCATAATAGAGTCCAAAATTTGTCTTCTGAGGACAAAGCCTGATTGTTGGGGGGAAATAAGAACCGGGAGGATTTTAAGATGTCTGAGGGTTAGGAATTTTGAGATAATCTTATAAAAAGAGTTACACAGACTAATAGGCCTGAAACAATCAAAAGAATCTGCACCTAGAATTTTTGGGATGAGGACAAGAAAAGTGGCATTGACCTCTTTAAGAAGGCTCTTGGCTCCAAAAAATTCCTGGACCGCTTTGACAATATCCTCTTTGATAACCTCCCAATAAATCTGGAAAAAGAAAGAAGGGAACCCATCTGGACCCTGGGCTTTTTCCGCGGGTAATGAAAGAACAACTTTGTGAATTTCTAACTGATCTGGGATCGCCAACATGATCTTATTCTGGCTTTCTGACACCACCTTAGGAAGAGATTGAAGAACGTCCTCCTGGTCAGCCTCACTGAGGTTTTTCTCTTTAGAAAGGATTTGAGTGAAGTATCGAATGGCCTCATTTGCAATCTCCTTGTCTTCCTCCAAAGTATGATCCCCTTTCTTAATGGCCCTAATTCTATTAGCAGTCCTGTGTTTCATAGTGGATAGGTGAAAAAATTGGGAGTTTTTGTCCCCCTCTTTTAGCCACACTGATCTTGACCTTTTCCTCCAGAACATCTCCTCTTTAATTACAATGTTATGAAGATCGGCCAGGATGGCTTTTTCAGCACTAATTCTATCATCATCATAACCATGGTTTTGGATCTCTTCTTGGATCTCAGCAAGCTCTGACTTAATCCTATCTTTTGTTTGAAAGATATTACCAAAGTCTCTTTTGTTCCATTTTCTAATCTCCATTTTAATGTTCTTTAGCTTCTTAGCCACTCTATACATCACTGTCCCTTCCACGTCCTCTCAAATCTGAAGGGGAAAGCCTTTTTCCTATTTTGATTAGCCAGATTGAGAGAGATCAAAGAGTGGTCCGAACCGAATCTTGCCAAGGAAGAAAGGTGACAATGATACTGTTGCATCCAATCCAGAGAAATGAGGGCTCTGTCAAGGTGAACCTGAATGCACTCCAATCCCATTCTTCTATTAGACCAAGTGAATTTTCCCCCACTTAAATTCACATCAACGAGAGCCAGGTCATTAATCAAACTAGCAAGTTGCTGCCTGCTCTCCAGGTCAGGTGGCAGACCACCAAATTTCTCAGATTCCAGAAGGGGGGTATTGAAATCCCCCATTATAATGGTTTTTGGTTCATTAACTTTGGTAAAAAGAGTTTGAATCTTGTCCCAGAAGGCAAGTCTACAATTCTTTGTGTTAGGCACATAAATGTTCATAATAGCCCAGCCCTCCTGATCTATTGGGTTATTGAAATGCATAAGTAAGATGTTGCCCTCATTCCAACTGATATGAGCATTGAGGTTTTCCTTCCAAAGCACCAGAAGGCCTCCAGAGGCTCCATCTGAGTCAGTTGCAGCAGTCTTTAGACCTTTTCCAAAGGAGATTCCAGCAACTTTTTCCTTTTTCATTTTTGTCTCTTGAATCAAAAAAATGTTGGGTCTATGGTCTCTTATCATATTTCTAATAATTACTTGTTTGTGGACTCCATTTAGCCCACGGATGTTCCAAGATATGACCTTCATGTTTTCTTAAGAGACTCCTGGATGGTCCTCTGGTAACCATCCATAATATTTATTTTTGCTTCTTCCTTTCTGATTTGATTCATGCTCTTCCTACTAGGTGTGTTTGACTTGCTTCATGTGTCTGCTTTAGCCCTACTTCTTGTTACTACAGGAGAGGCCAGAGATGGGTCTCTGCTATTTTTATTTTTCACTATTATCCATGCTCCCTCATTGTCATTGGAGGCCTCTTTGTAACTGTCAAAAAGGGCTTCCATTCTTGAGATTTGTCCAGGCGTAGAGGAAGAAACCATTTCCAAGAAACGACTAATCTTCCCTGGTGAAAAGAGATCACTTCTATAGAAATTTGATTCTTGGGAGAGGTATGGTCCCTGTCCCTTCTCGTGCTGCCCTTCTTCCTATGAATCTAGGACAAGAGAGAGGTTAAAACTGGCCTCAGCAGTCTCACCCTCTTCTGTTTGCTCCCTACCTGCCTTGTCACCCGTCCCCTTTTCATCCCCTGGATGTGTTGGGATAACTAAAAATTCTTCCCTCTCCCTGCCATTATCTGGATGGGCTATTAGTTCCCCTTCTGTTGATATAGACTCTTAACTAGTTAGTTGTTCTGTCTTCCCATCCAGGCTATCAGAAGATAGTTCCCCTTGAGGGTTTTGCTTTTTTTGTAACATTTCACTAGGGAGTTTCTCTTTCCAGACCTTTTTGGTGTGTAAGAGGTCCTTTTTCAAAGGTTGTTGATCTAGCCTTTTTCCAAGTTTGATATGCTCCTTTCGAGCTTTTTCCTTTGCTAGGATGAGTGGGCATCGATTTGCTTTGTGTCCAGCTTTCTTACAATGGAAGTAGGCAAAAGGGATATTCTCGTACTCAATCATTTGCTCCCATTTTCCCAATCTGGATTGGAAAACAATAGTTTCTGGCATATCTTGACCAACGTCAACTCCAATGCAAATCCTCACATATGTGAGTCACTTCTTTGCTGCCGTTACTGGGTCAATAGATAGCAGCTCCCCGAAGGATCTGGCAATACCCTCAAACACATCCTCATGCCAATACTCCAAAGGCAATTCTGGAAGTCGCGCCCAGACTGGAGCTTGGGTCAAGAAATCATTGTTGAGATCCAAGTTAGAGGTCCATTTCTGCAGAATAAGGGTGGATCTACCCACTGACCAATTTCCAGCACAGAGGATTTTGGAAAGATCTTCTTGATAGGAAAACTCAAAAGACATGAATCCTTTTTCCATAGCCGAAACCACAACCTGACTTTAAGATCCCATTTGTTTTTAACAAAGGTTCTGACTATATCAATATTGGGTCTGGATCCTATGAACTTGCCCACTAGAGTAGCATCCATACTCATAATATTATGATCAATAAGCTTAGAGAGCATTTCCAAAGCATAGATCCATTTTTCTTTGTTTGAAACGTTCTTAATATTTGGGAAAGGAGACTTACCAGAAGGTTTGACCCCAAAAAGGTTTGTCCACCGCCCTAGTGGGGCCCCTACAGCATCTGTATCTCTCATTTCTGGTGTAGAGCCTTTTGTTTCTCCTAGATCTGGTCGCAGTATCCATGGGACCCCTTCATCTGTCGCGTCCTCGATACCCTGGTCCTTGCCCTGACCCTGGTAGGTACTCTGATCGCTCTGTCCCGAGCCAGAAGGTCTCCCGCCTAGTGTCAAATTCAAATTTGTGCCTCCTGACATTGCTCATCAGTCACTCTCTCCTCCTCGGTCGCTCGCCATTTCAGAACCTGATTCAATAAAGATTGATAGTTGTGTCGATGTTTTTCAAATGTTTAAGTGGCATAAGGCAAGAGTTGCGAAAGAGATTGGAAGACAATTAAAATGTCTGAGATCTAATAAAGGAAGAGAGTTTACATCTGATGAGTTTACACTTTTCTACAATGAACATGGAATAAAGAGACAAATGTTTGCACTAAGGACATCACATCAAAATGGTATAACAGAAAGGAGAAAGAGATCCATTGTTGATTGTGCAAGAACTTCGATTATTAAGAAGGGTATTTATCAAACATTTTTGAGAGAAGCAGTTAGCACTGCACCTTATACACTAAATTGAGTACAACTAAAGAAAAGTACAAACAAGACTCCATATGAGATATGGCATGATCATAAACTGAATGTAAGTTATTTCAAAGTATTTGGAAGTAGATGTTACATTCTAAAAGATGCTAGAGATGGAAATTTTGATTCTAAAGGAGATGAAGGAATATTCTTAGGATATTATACAAAGAGCAAAGCTTACAAATGTTTGAACAAGTCTACTAACAAAATTGTACTAAGTGTAAATGTAAGGGTTGATAAATTTGCAGAGAAAAATGATGGAGACAACAAGAAGCAACCCGAGGACTACCAAAGATTTGTATATTTTTGTTAGTGAACAAATTCTCCTTCTTCTGAAAATAAACTAATAAATAACTCTTTAACCCAATTCAAAAAGGAAATTCACACCAACATTTGAAAACTGAATGATCATAAACTAAATGTAAGTTATTTCAAAGTATTTGGAAGTAGATGTTACATTCTAAAAGATGCTAGAGATGGAAATTTTTATTCTAAATGAGATGAAGGAATATTCTTAGGATATTCAAGTATCACCTCTTTCTCATGAACTTGTTCCCTTAAGTAATGATACTTAATGGTAATGTGCTTTATCTTAGCATGCATGATAGGGTTCTTTGAAATATTGATAGCACTAGTATTATCACAATAGATAGTTATCGGATCAATAATTTCTATATTCATAACTTTCAGCAATTGTTTGATCCATGCAATGTTAGATCAATTTATAGCAGTAGCCACATATTTTTCTTCTGCAGTGGATTGTGATATGCATCCTTGCTTTTTACTTATCCATGTGACAATTCTATCACCCATAAAGAATGCTCCTCCTATTGTGTTCTTTCTGTCATCTATGTTTCCAGCCCAATCAACATCTTTATAAACTTGTAGCTCAATGGTGGGGAGGTTAGGTTAGACGAGCTAGTCTACGCCCTGATCCTTACCCAAGGATCCAAGTGCACTACTGACACCTATGAATGGTCTATAGAATACCTTACTCATCCAAGGATCCCCTGACCTACCTAACCTTACCACCAAGTTTAGCTACTTCTTGCATCCTTCCAAGCTTTGGTTTCTAGCTTCATCCCTTACATAGGCTCATAAGGGTCTTTTAATGTTCAGTTCCCTTCGCAAGCTCTAACAGAGGATTTGATGAGTTGCAAGGTGTTTTTGGGTCATTTGACACCTCTTCAATGCACTATCAACGTTGGGCCATCACCCAATTTTGGAGTTCCTTTGCAAATCAGGGCTACAAGGAAGTGCCCAATTAGGCCTCCTTCCGGTTTTGTAGGGCGTTTGCCTCCTTCCCCTCAAAGATTAAAAGCTTCTGTTCTAAATAACATCCATATCAAATGACCAGCTCTCAATGATTTTTGGGGTCTTGGGCCTTCATCTATTCATACAACGCTTGTACCAAAAATGAGGGTTTTAAGGCTTTTAAGCCTCTTCAAGGTCACAGGGAAAGCTAGTCTGCAAAAGTACCTCTCCAAGATTGTTCAGACTCCCTCCTTCACAGCATCTAGTCTTCAAACATGTAGCTTGACACCCTCCAAAGGGCTAGCCTTGAATCTCTTTCCTCTGTCAATTAGAGCAATTACACTACTGACCACTCCTAATCGGGCTATGCCTTAGCTTGCCTAGGGCTTGGTCAGGGCTTTTTAGCCATTTAGACAAAATTAGGACAACATAGCAGTTCACTTTTGATGTAGTGTATATCAACTATCAGAAGGTTGTAGCCTTCATCTTATTGGGCAGTGAGCCTAGGAAATGAGTCATATACCTTTAATAGGGTTTTTGTAATAGAATCCTAACAGGGTCATTGTACTTGGATTGTAAAGACTGCTCCTAACAGGGCAAAGGAAGTTTAACAGGTTCATTATACTAGTGCAATATTTGTGGGTACTAATTCCCACCGAGGTTTTCCTCTGATCAAGGTTTCCCCGTAATCATATCACGTGTTATGTATTCTTGTATTAAGCTTCATTGGATGTATGTTTGATTTATGTTTAAGTTGCTGAAATATATTAAATAGACAAACATTGATTCACCACCGCCCC
>MU226048.1:176544-198685 GCA_018584345.1 Thuja plicata
CATATCCATGCATCTGTGTATTTATGTATGAATGCATGCATATGGCAATGTATGTATGCATACATAATTTTGTACATAAAAATATGGATGAATGAATTTATGTATCTACAAATGCATGCATGCATGATTGCAATACATGTATGTATGAATGCATGTATCTGGATATTGATGCAGGAATGCATGTATGTATGGATATTTAGGTAGGTAGATATGTGCATGTATCTATGCATGCATGCATGAATGTAAACACGTGTGTATGAGTGAATGATTCCATGTATGTGTATATGGATGCATGAATGAATGTATGTATGGATAGATAGGTAGGTAGATATGTAGTATGTGTGTATGTATATATGTTTGCATGGATGCATATAATATGTGAGTATGGGTATGGGTATGGGTATGGGTATGGGTATGTGTATGTGTATGTGTATGTGTATGTATGTGTATATACACATACATACATATACACACATATGTATATATATGTCTGTGTAGGTCAGCATGTATGTATGTATGAATAGTAGGTAGGTCAGTAGGTATATATGTGTGTGTGTGTGTGTGTGTGTGTATGTATATGTGTATATACACATACATACATATACACACATAATGCATACATCCATGCAAATACATGTATTAGTGACTAAATGCATGTATGTGTATATGGATGCATGTATGTATATATGAATAGATAGGTAGGTCAGTAGGTAGATATATATGTATGCACTGTGTGTGTGAATATATGTATGTATGTATGTATGTATATGTGTGTGTATATAAATTTGTGTGTATATGTATGTGTATGTATCTATGTATATGCAAATATATGTGTATGTATGTAATTATATGTATAAATGTATGTGTATGTATGTGTATATGTATGTGTATATGTAAGTATATATATTATTTGTATGTATACATGTATGTATGCATATATTAAATGTTTGATATATGAATGAATGTTTGCATGCATACATTTGTGTATGTATGCATGTATGTATGAATGAATGAATGCATGTAAAGGTACGTAGGTAGGTAAATAGGTAGAAAGCTACATAGATAGGTAGAAGATAGCTACATAGATAGGTTTATCCCTCATAGCTTGTGTTTACATGTATCTCAGTTTATCCCTCTCACCTCACTTATGTCTCTTTAGCATTTTATTTCATAGTGTGTAGTATGAAAATGATATCACCTAAACACTAGTTTTCCCTGATTCACAACAACCATTTGAATACGAAACTACCTCAAGATAAATCAGATCAATACCACCAAGCAAGTGGGATGGTAAAGCAATATTTTCACTTTCAGGGTTTTTGTTCCTTTGCTAGTTAGAATTGAGAAGGGGGTAGATAAGACTAATTAAGACATGAAATGATCTAATTAGATTGAAAATCATATGTAGAAAGAGATTAGGATAAATTTGAGTGTGCATGAAATTGAAAAGGGAGAAATGAAGACTCGGATCTAAATTTCTGACTGTCAGAATCCCAATCAGGAAATTATCTAATCTTAGATCTGATTTCTGTAAGGAACGAAACAGATAAAATGTTTTGTACCCAAGTATAGAATGAATGAATCATTTTGTACCCAGGGTTTTCTGTCAGGACAACTTGCAAAGTGATTGTCTTAGGGTTGAGATGACATAAAACTTTTGACAGCGAATTCCATTCTAGGGTCTTTTGCACCTACAAATCTGAGAATTGCGTGTGGGTGGCTATATAGGGGTTTGCCTTATTAAGCCCCCATTTTGATGATTCCCACCTCCACAAATAGTTGGTATAATAAAGATAAAAGTGTGTAGTGCTCATGAATCTAGAGTATGTCTAAATTGCTATGAGCTAAAGTGCATAAATGCATTGTAAAGATCAACCTTAGTGTCATTTTGTAAACCCTATATGAAAATGCAATCAATGTGTAATTGAAAGCATGTAACAAGCATGTAATTGAGAGATTGGACTGTAAATCCTAGTTCTTTGATAAATCGTCAAGATGGGGTCCCAATTTAAATTTGGTCTCAAAACTCAAGGAACATGATGGTTGTTGAAATGTTCTATTCCCACGAGCATAACATTTAGTCGTCATGTTCCACCCATTTTAGGCCCAAATCAAGACCACGGGTCTTGGGAATCAGGGGATGCAGGATTAGAATTGACAGCTAGTTTTGAGGTTTGGACAGATTCCAAGGGTGCAAATGGTAACATAAGGCCTAGGAGATTAAATGAATTATTGGGTTGGAGGATAAATAGAGGAGCACACAGAAATAAGGGCCTACCTTGATTTTAAATAAGATTGGATTAATATATGACTCATATTTGAATTTATGTGTTCATTAAGTTCAATTATGAATTCATATTATGTAAGCTATATTGAAAACACACCAAGGTAGGTGCTAACATTATATAACAAACATTATATAAAATTTGTTATAACTTTGACAACCATTTTGTTGTATTTGAACTTTGATATGTGAGTGTATGTTTGAGCTTTCACATTTATTTTATGCAGAGAGTATTAATTTTGACAATCCCTTATGTTGAATGCTTGAACTTTTGTGTGTTTGTATTTTTGGTTTGCTCGAACTAAGTTATTTATATTTAAGCATATTATCATTTAATTTGTATGTGTGAAATGAACAAAGATAGTGTGAAATGTGATTTAAATTATCACCATTTCGTTGGGTTTATATGATAACATGTTTTTTTTTAATGTTTGAACTGACATATTCACTTTTTGTGGAGTGTATTAACTTTAACAATCACTTATGTTGTATGTTTGAACTTTACTATGAAGTGTGTTTGAGCTTTCAGATTCACTATGACATTATGTTTTTTGATTTGTAATAATGTTTTTTTATTGATATTTAGAAAAAGATTACACCAGCGCCACTCATGGCTACGGTATTACATTCATGCAAAATTCCTCCCAAATTCATTACATTCCTTTTATAAGTCCCTAACTTTAGCTATACGTAAACATACTAGATGTATTAGAGATCGACAATACAAAACATCCAAAAAAAGAAACCACTACCCCACACTTTATTTAAACCAAGTCGCCGCCTCCTCTTTAGTAAAAATTTTTAAGGCACCACCATCCTCCATGAGGTCACCAACTCGGTTCCAAGCCACATCACCTCCACTCGTGTCGCCTCCCGAGCCCTACCCTCTGCCTTGGCCTTTGTTCCCCGCCTTGTCACACCTAGCTGCCTGCGAACCAATGGTCGTCCATCCGTCCATCCGCTCCCACCACTGCACTAGACTTGATGGGTGTTTGTTTCCGCTTTCTCCCATCGGTCTCGTTGCCTCTCTGCGTGTCCACTTTCCATTTTTCCAGCACAATCTTCAAATCATTCTAGCCTGTATGGGCTCAGGCTAAATGTACCTCCTCCAAGCTGGCGGAAGACCAAATCACCAATGGTTGCAATCCCACACTCACCTCCGTTCTCTGCAGCACGTCTTCAATCCCCCCAATCCACTTAATAGCCATGGACTGCTTCACCACCTTCCGCACCTCATCTTTCGATGTCGCCACCAAGAGTGCCAAAGCCACAAACAAAGATGAAATATCTAGGTTCGTGCGGGGTTTCCACCATTCTTGCAAGTAATGGTCCCTGAAGATGCTGCAAATTGCTTCCCATAAATCCTCTCCATCCTCCTTGAAGACATGGCTCATTCTATTCACCGTGATGGGGCCTACAAATGTTGGGATGTCTTGTCGTTCCAAACGAGAAGTTGGCCTCCATTGTTCTCTGTTTCCTTCTGCTCAGAATTCAAAAACGTTGGGCTTTCCTTCAAATCACATGTTTTAATAGGCCTCCGAAGCCTCTAGAGACGCAACATTCAATGTCATCATTATGCCATCATCTCCTTTACTCTTTCATTACTCCTCTTTGTTCACATGTAACAAACTCCTCAGCTTGCGAGATATTACGTTATACTACTTTCGTGCACACAAGCAGGTTACTCCACATCATACACAATTTGCGCCACGTGCACATCATCACAAACCTCCTCATTCCAATACTAGTTACCAAGCCTCGGGCCTTGTTATAGTCGATAGTCTCCGATATATGGTTTCGTTCCTTAGTGTCAATGTCCTCATCTAAAGTCCGATCCTCAAATCTTCAAATAATTCAAATTGATTTTCTAGTGATCTATCGGCACCAACATTTGAGAGTTTGTCTGCCATGTCATTTGCCACTCTCGGCATGTGTGATACTTTGAAGTCCTCGAATTCGCCGACCAGATCCTGAATCCTTTTAATATGCTTGTTCAGGTACCAAGTGTCCATTTGTCCTTTGGCGATACCATTCACGACTAAGAGTGAATCCCCTTCCAGATGGATTCTCTTAGGCTCTAATTTTCTTACCATCGGGATTGCCTCAACTACTGCCAAACACTAAGTCTCATTATTTGTTCCATCTTTCAACCTTTTGGCTCCTAATGCAATGATTTGTTCTCAGGTGTTGGAACCATGGTGTTCTCGGGATCAAGGATTAGATGGGCAAGAATGTCCTCCAAACCGTTAACTTCTTTGTCTTTCCCTTTTTGTCCTACTAGGCATTCTTCTCCATCATACACCCATTCTCGACATTTTTTACACTTTTCCAATATCTCTTCAACCTCTATATCCTGCCACCAATATCCCTCAATCGTGCGAACTTCCACTGCATGCGACAGTAGCAGATGGGGTTTCCATAATATGCATATCCTAGCATACATTGAGTGGTCCTTTTTATCCATTGCTTCATCAGCCTTGATGAATTTACCCAGTCGATCGCCAACCATTTTAAAAAAACTCTGGATGCCAGTATTCATGAGGAAGGTTATAAAGTCGAATCCAAATTGAGACTTCCTCAATTGAGGCTTGCCGAGGGTTGAAGTTTTGGATCTAGTCCTTTATGTAGAATCTGATCCAACCCATCATAAAGGGCCCATTGAACATGATTCTGGTTTTTTCATTGTCCATGTCCGCGATGATAAAAAAGAAACCGTTCGGCAGGGTTTTCACTTCAAAGTGGGATCCCTATTCCTCATGTACCCAGTTCCTGATCTTAGGGTAGGTCAACCAACCGCCACCCCATTTCATTAAAAAAGCCCTTGCTTTTAGCATTTGGACCGAGCTCTTCCATGTTTCTGAGTCAACATGCATGTTCATTATCCAATTATCTGTTGTTTTTGGGTTCTCCTTGGTAAGGGGTTGGGTGCTTGAATCTACCTTCGATTGCCAAACTTTATCCGCTATTTTTTTAAACCCTTCTCTGCGACCAAGATAGATTCTTGCAGAACACCACTTGTTCTGCTGCGGGCCCAGGTGTGGCCACTTAGCCACTATTATGTCAGGTACTCTCTTTCCTGGAACTGCACGCCTGGACGGTGGGATCCACGGCCATCTTGGGCCACGCCTGTCGAAACCATACCCCAAAAAACCCTCATTCCTGCCTCAAAACCCAATCTCTTCTCTCCTTCACCGGTCCATGTTCGATTCACTATGACATTATTGAACATAGTGTTTACTTTTTATATGTTTGAAGTTTTTGTTTTGTGAAACATGTTTATATTTGGTATGTTAAGATAAATTTCACATGTTCAAATAAAATTGCATGTTTTATTTTATGTGTGAGTAAACTATGACATGTGTTCATTTTTTGTTTGTGTAATAAGTTGTAACTTCCAAATTCATTTTATGTGCATTGTGTTTGTGTTTGAAACTTAACTTTGATATTTAGTTTGTATGTATGAAGTATTTATTTAAACAAACTATATGTTCAATGTAGAATGCTAAAGTGGGTCCCTCTTTCGCAACAACCCTCCTCTGGTTAAGCATAGAATCAATGCACTCATACACCTCTCCAATGGTGGGTGCATCCTCATCCCCATATTTGATGACCTATAAAACTGAAGCAGTGATAGAGGCTATGTATTTTGCATCACTCTAAAATACACCACTCTTCACTATATCCTCCACCATCTTCCCCTACTCTATCTTGGTCTTGTCCTACCAATTCCATTCTATAGTCATAACCATGAGTTGTAGTGCCTCATGCAACACAATCATTCTCTCCAAGAGAATGAAATAGGATGCATATATGGTCTCAACTAGTTTCAAGAACTCCTCCATGAAGCTCTTGAAGAGTGCATGTGAAGTGTGGTGGTTGTGGATAAACAATTGCATCTCTCATATAGTTGATCACTCCTCTAATCCTGTCAATCTTATGCATGACCTTGAGTACATTATTCATGGCATGCACACAAAATGGAGTCCACCAAATATGTCTGTAAGTTGACTCAATAAGCTTTCTTATAGATTTTCACACGTGTTTCATCTATCACTACTTGGACTAGATTTTGTGGCCCAACCTCCTCAATAGCCTTCCTAAGGACCTCAAATTGAAAATCAACACATTTGTGATGCTATGAATAATCAATTGCTTTAAGAAATTATGCGTAGTATGGGCCCTCTACACATGTAACCATGATGTTGATGAGTGGATGATGCCTAATACTCATCCACCCATCCATAACTATGTGATTCTTCTCACACAATCACTTTGTCAAAGGAACCAAATCATTGATGCTTTTGATTGTATGATGTCGATAGTCAATCATATTATAACATACAAATTAAATGCTAATATGCTTAAATATTAAAAAAAAAACTTAGTTCGAGCAAACCAAAAATACAAACACACAAAAGTTCAAGCATTCAGAATAAGTGATTGTCAAAATTAATACTCTCCACAAAATAAATGTGAAAGCTCAAACACACACTCACATATCAAAGTTCAAATACAACGAAATGGTTGTCAAAGTTATAACAAATTTTATATAATATTTGTTCTTTTCACGCAATGTATTTAAACAAACACTTCAAACATAAAAAGTAAATGCTAAAGTTTAAATATTTAAAAAAAATAGTTCAAACATACCAAAATAAACAAGAGCAATTTTACTTGGTTCAAACACTCTTTCCTAAATATTCTATCTTGTAATAATCTAGCATTCTAAAAAACATCAAATGCTCACTCAAGAGCAATACTAGAGGACATATAAACATCTAACCACATTTCCAACAATCTCCTCACATTGACATCAATGACAATACCAACAAATATTTTTAATAGGAAGGAAGTAGGGATAAAAGTATAGAGCTGAGAGAGCTTGAAATAGAGAGGAGCCATTTTTGCTTGTCTTATTTAACTGTAGACTTCCTTTCCTACTCACACTCACTTAGGCCTTGAAACACCATATGATCATCTTTATCATTTATGAACAATGTGTACCATCATAAATTATAAGCACCTAAGTGGCGTACAATCTCACGATTGTTAGCACCTACCTTTGTGTTTTCAATATAGCTTAAATAATATGAATTCATAATTGTACTTAATGAACACCTAAATTCAAATATGAGTCCTATATTAATCCAATCTTATTTAAAATCAAGGTAGGCCCTTATTTCTGTGTACTTCTCTATTTATCCTCCAACCCAATAATTCATTTCATCTCCTAGGCCTTATGTTACCATTTGCGCCCTTGGAATCTGTCCAAACCTCAAAACTAGCTGTCAATTCTAATCCTGCATCCCCTGAGTTCACAAGACCCATGGTCTTGATTTGGGCCTAAAATGGGTGGAACATGACGACTAAAATGTTATGCTCATGGGAATAGAACATTTCAACAACCATCATGTTCCCTGAGTTTTGAGACCAAATTTAAATTGGGACCCCATCTTGATGATTTATCAGAGATTTAGGATTTACAGTCGAATCTCTCAATTTTATCTCCTAATTCGATATAAAAGCAAGCTTGACACTTCATTTGGTAAGATGAAAGAAATTGCAAGGTTGAAGCCACAATTTGAAGACATTACATGAAGTGAGGACTTGTGAATCAAGGCTACATCAATCTTCTATCAAGCATTCAAGCATTAAAAACATTTTCAACATCAAGATGAAGCTACAAAAGGATTATAATGATGACTAGGAGATCACCAACTGATTGGTTATAGTTTCTTGTTATCTTCAAATCTACATACTTGTGCTTCAAATCTATGCTTGTTACATGCTTTCAATTACACATTGATTGCATTTTCATACAGGGTTTACTCAATGACACTAGGGTTGATCTTTACAATGCATTTATGCACTTTAACTCATAGCAATTTAGACATACTCTAGATTCACGAGCACTACACACTTTTATCTCTATTATACCAACTACTTGTGGAGGTGGGAATCATCAAAATGGGGGCTTAACAAGGCAAACCCCTATATAGCCACCCACAAGCAATTCTCAGATTTGTAGGTGCAAAAGACCCTAGAATGGAATCAGTTGTCAAAATTTTTATGTCATCTCAACACTAAGACAATCACTTTGCAACTTGTCCTGACAGAGAACCCTGGGTACAAAATGATTCATTTGTTCTATACCTAGGTACAAAGCATTTTATCTGTTTCGTTCCCTACAGAAATCAGATCTAAGATTAGATAATTTTCTGATTGGGATTCTGACAGTCAAAAATTTAGATCTGAGTCTTCATTTCTCCCTTTTCGATTTCATGCGCACTCAAATTTATCCTAATCTCTTTGTACATGATTCTCAATCTAATTAGATCATTTCATGTCTTAATTAGTCTTATCTACCCCCTTCTTGATTCTAAGTAGCAAAGGAACAAAAACCGTGAAAGTGAAAATCTTCCTTTACCATCCCACTTGCTTGGTGGTGTTGATCTGATTAATCTTGAGGTAGTTTCGTATTCAAATGGTTGTTGTGAATCAGGGAAAACTAATGTTTAGGTGATCTCATTTTCATACTACACACTATGAAATAAATGCTAAAGAGACATATGTGAGGTGGGAGGGGTAAACTGAGATACATGTAAACAAAAGCCATGAGGGATAAACCTATCTATGTAGCTATCTTACATACATACATACATACAATCATTCATTCATACAATCATAATGCAAGCATACATGCATTCATTCATTCCCTCATTCAAACCTTGATACATACATCCACTCATTCATTCCTTCATACAATCATAATGCAAGCATACATGCATTCATTCATATAAATACAGTCATGCATTCCCTCATTCTTGATACATACATCCACTCATTCATTCCTTCATACATACAAACACACATGCATACATAAATTACTAATCAATATGTTGTTTACTCATACATGCATTCATTCGCTCATACGTTCCTTCATTCATACCTACATACATATATACATACATTCATATGTTCATTGATTCACTCGTGTCATTCTTACATACATATATACAATTATTCATTCATACCTTCATAAATATATTCATTCAAACCTTGATACATACACATATTCATACATAAATAACTAATCAATAAGTTGTTTACATGCAATCATAAATACATACATTCATTCATTCATTACTCATTAGCTCTATTAATCAATTTTTGTGCAAGGGAAAGTAATTATTGTTTTAAAATTTTATTGATTGTATCTATAAAGGATGTATAATTAGCAATAATTAAACCACTTTAATTATATTTTCAAAATATATAATTGAGTAGAAAAATTATTTAAGTAAATTAAATTTAAAATAAAAAAATACATATTTGATTGGATAAATTATTAATTAAATTAAATTTAAAAATAAATAACGTAAAAAGAGAACAAAGACCTCTTGGAGGATGTCCATGGCCATCCACAAGAGTTTGTGGGAAGGCGTTTCTGCCCCTCCTAAAAAAAATTATATTTTTTTATTAATTAAAAATGTTAAGTAATGCATATAAGAAATTTAGGCATTCACCAGTACACAAATCTATTTACAATAAGATACAGATATCTTTTAAATCACATTAAGTACTCCTTGTCATTTGTTTTCGTATCATTTCTTCTAAACCAAATGAACCCTGCATATCTCACATTTCACACCTAACATTAATTAACCTTTTAACATCATAATTATCAAATGATACATATAAACATATATCTCAAAACTGTGAATATGAAATTTAACAGACCTAAAAGGGAAATAAAAATATACTGCACCCAACAATTTCTCAAGAAATAAGTACACTATTCTTCCAGCCTTGAACCTTTTCTACAAGCAAATAAAAACATATTGCAGCAAACAATGATTATAAAAGAAGGAAAATTAATATCTAAGTCTGTTTATATTAAAATCTTCACATACAACTATACATTAAACTTTAAAAAGCTATGTAATGAATAAAAGACGTACCTGTATTAATATGGTCTGATATATCCTAAATGCTAAAAAAAAATCTTAAAAAAAATGGTCTGATATGGTCTGAAATGCTAAAAAAAAATATGAAACATCAACATGCATGTGAGGGCACACTTCAGTTGACATGCAAAAGTGAGCAGATCTGAAATAAGCCTTCTAAAGAAAAAAAAATCTAAAAAAAATGGTCTGATATGGTCTGATATGGTCTGAAATGCTAAAAAAAAATATGAAACATCAACATGCATGTGAGGGCACACTTCAGTTGACATGCAGAAGTGAGCAGATCTGAAATAAGCCTTCTAAAGAAAAGAAAGAATGACTATGATCTACATTAGCAATGCATTGCACAAATCCATTCTGCATAACTGTGTTATTTCAAAACATTCCGTCCAATAAGAAAACAAACAATTGGAAAAAAAATTACATCCATCCAATAAGAAAAGAAACAAATATATAAGAAATAAATGCCAAAATAAAAATGGATAATGGAGTACTGTAATTTCCTGATGGTTGTGAGTTTTAATTATCAGTGCTGCTCATTTACTATACAACTGCAACTTTTCTAAAATCAGATTGAAGAATCAATCTTGAAGCACAGGAAGAAGAGAAGCTTAAGCATTATTCTTCTCCCTCATTCTTTCAAGGATCATTTATTAAGAGAAGAGGTTCATCCGCATCAATTTAAAATCTTGACATTTTATATTTCATGACAAATTTAAAAATCTTAAAAATAAGCGTTGGCTGTGGCCCAAAAAATTATCTGCATCGATTTGGTATCTACGCATTTTTGCTTTTGTAGAGACAGATTTTAAGTGAGTCCAGATCTACCCCAAAAAAGATTCAGAATTTAAAAAGAAGGTTCTATATGAATTACCACAGATTAATAAAGCTTGTAGATCAAGGATAAAAGAGTATCTGCATCACCGAAATCATTACCTATAGAAACCTAAAACTACTGAAGTGCTTTGTTCATGGCCCTGTCAATCCATTGACTACTCACATGGTTATTTTTATAATATGGCAACAGTATTAAAGGCTCATTTCATTACTGCGAATACAACACGATCTCTCTGAGAACAGGTGACAATCAAAGCTCAAGAAAGAAAGACTGCTAGAATTATGGAATCTCAGATGAACAGAGTATGCTGAAAACATGAGAGAAAGATGTAGTTAATCAGACAAGTGGAACCTGCTAGTATTATGGAATCTCTTACACCTTCTAAAGGATTTAATCATCTTCAGGTCACTTGTCATATGCCCTAAAATTAAGGAAGAATAGTCATGGTATAGAGCACAATTTGAGAGAGCAGGGGATAACATAGTTGGGTGCCTAGGAAATGCAATGTACGAGGGAATATTGTATGCTATTAACATCTAAATATTAGCAAGTAGGGAACACATTATAGTGTTTTTATGTTGCACCAAGAAGATAAAATATTACGGTTATTTAATTTCTACTTTTATGCTATGCATTCTGATCTGATATAAGAATTAATGTCTTCCTTTAAATTTTCTGCCTAGATTTTGCAGTAATTTGAAAGAGGTGGCTCAACATGTAATTAATAATAATTTGAAAGTGGCAGCTCAACATGTGATTAATAAGCAAACTTATCAAGTTCTTCAGAAAATAGAAAAGGGTACTTACTGTTTATTTGGAACTTCAGATATCAACTGATTAAGAGTTACGCACACAAAGAACGAGATATTTTTAAGTTATATGATAATGAAAAATGGCAGGAACAATGTAATTAAATAGAAAACATTCCAATCTTCCTGCAATTCAGTTATACAAGACACATAAGTTCATAACCCTACATGACAAAGAGGGACTTGATATGCACTTCTGAGGACCACGTGAAGAAGGGAAAAGCCTGACACTAATATCAAAAGCTACTATGTCGGACAACTGCCTCACTCCAAACTCTTGACAAAAAAAGGGACAGATATGCATATACAAAAGCTGAAATACAAGAAGTAACAAAGAATGAATACATATCGAAGAAACAAGACCTTACTGAAACTAGCTTTTTCAGGAGTAATGCTCCCCGAAAATATCAAACAAAATTCAAAGAAACAAGACATTAAATGCAAAAAAGTAAAACTAACATATACAATATTAGATAAGTTGCAGGAGCAAATATATATCATTTACTCTGTTTATAAAAAAAGCGTGACAAAATACATGTATGAATTATTGAATTTATTGTTAGATGTAGACGCACCTCCATGCCTCTCTTAATGCTCGCAAAAAGACTAAGGTTCTGTTCTTAGTTTCTGAGAGAGTACACGAGATATAAGTTTTTTCAGTACTCTTTTCACGGAAGTTAACTTTTCTATTGACAGCACATGAACTGTTTGACAAAATGCCACACAAAATGATGGCATCTTTTTCTTCCTCTCCAACTCAAAGAATACGAACTAAGGAACAATCCTAAGGTTCGGTGGTAGCTCTCTTGGACTGAACAATCAAGCCAGAATAGATATGCTTCAATCACTAAATAAAGATTATTAAATAAAACCATGTTTCGCAATAGATACTGTCATAAATACGGTTGTCAAAATAATCAATCATATAAAAACTAGGCATTCAATAGTTACCAAGGAAAAGAGGTAATAAAACTTGGAATCCAGATATTTCACAGACACCGCTGTAACTCAATGATCTATGAAAACAAGAAGGTCTTTCTCAAATCCTCTCACTCCAGATTGAAGACAAGCATAAGCATTGTTGTACCTTGTTATGCCAGTATGAGTATGTCCCAATTTCAGCACTCTTTCCATCAGTAGGCTCTGCAACGAAACCCTTCATGCCCTCTTCCCAGTCAATTTTAGCAATAATAGTTAAATTAAACTTAATTTGGGGGTGTGCTTTCTTAGCATTTTTCCTAGCAATAATAGTTTAATTTATTTTAATATAAATTTGTGATTAAAGTGTTAGAATTTTAAAAATTAAAAACTACAATCAATTGTGTTGAATTTCTTTTTATAAAATAAGCTTGAAATATTTTTAGACCAACAAAAATTAAACCAAATTTATAATTATATTATATTTTATTTAAGATTGTGCATGTTTTTGATTAAGGTAACATCAAGTTTTGAAGGGACCCCGAAACCCTTTACAGAGCACCAGAAAGAGACAAGGACCAAAACAACAACGAGCTGTCAAACATGACAGAAAACCAAAAGAGGACAAAACCCCAGATTAGACACTAGAGAGCATTACAAAACAACAAAACAACGAACAAACTACTAAAAGCTACCAGCAAAAAATAGACAAAAAACTTCCAGCAGCCAAAACATTCCAGCACAGAAACTAAACATCCATCCATCTAATCTTCCAGCATTTGTACTTCAACCATCTGCAATTCCATGCTCTGGATCGAATCCCGCAACTTAGTGATGTTTTTGATCTGAACATCGGCTTTCTTTTTGGGGCTAGAACGGGTCCTAGTACTTGGGCCCGAAATATGAATATCCTGATAGCCGTCATCCTCTTGCTTAGCCTTATCATTGTAGTTCCTTTCCAGAAGGGAATACAAGGATTTCAGGTTGTCCACAGAATTTTTCATACCCATTTTGCTGATAGTAGTAAGTTTTTTGAGAAGAACATTGTTGTTATTAACTTTGTCAGTTATCTTTTTGAACCTATTATCAACCATGGTGCTAATCTTTTTGTCCATATTATTTACCTTATCAAACACAGCATTTCCTTGCTGGTACATGACCGCATCATTGTGCATTTTGTCCACAATTTCCTCCAGCAGAGAGCTTCTTTCTTTTAGGTTCTTGTAATTAGCTTGAATCTTCTTAATATCATCCTGAATCGATTTATCAATATTATAGTTGTTCTCGGCTTTATTTCTGGCCATTTGAAGGAAGGAAAGAGTAGCCACTCTTTTGACTTTGACCTCTTTCTCATGGAGTTCGTCATCCAGACTCCTTACCGCCTTTTTCGGCTTCCTCTTCAGGAACAGTATTCTCCTCACTGTTCTCAGTTTTGCCCTTGTTAATCTCAGTTTCCTCAATGTTCCCCGAATCCTTGTAAGACTCCTAATTTTCTTGGTTTTGTTCCTCCTCTCCTTCGTTATTGACATTATGGACATCAATGTGGGTATCAATGATGTTATCAATTTCTTCAGTAATTTCATCCAGAATATTGTTCTCCGTCTTTTGGGTATCCTCAATATCACCCTTACCACCTAGTGGCTCGTTGATAATGATAGTATTCGTCTCCAAATCATCAGTATTGCTCGGATTCTCAATGAAACTCTCATCCTCAGAAGTCTCGATATCCTGTTCGTCATCAGTTCTTATCCCTTCTATGTCATCAGAAATTGACAAAGAGATATCAGGAGCAATAGGGCCTTTACAGCTTTTTTTTGCTTAACTTTGCTAGGATTCTTACCAGTAGGCAGATCCATACTCTTCCTCTTAACATTCTCAATACTCTTAGGAATAGGGTCAAGAATGTGGTTTTTAACATAGTCTGTAATCAACAGAATTAGACCCTCATGTAAAACAGGAAAAGATTTAACTCTATGGTCAATAATGCTCTGATTGAGCGAACTTAAAAGATAATAGAGAAAGTAAACCCTAATGTCATGACGGAAATGGTACATTCAAATGCACAGAGTAGTTAATGATACCCCAAATAGCTTGCAGCTGAAGGAAGTCATCATAAATTTGACACTTCACATGGCACGACGTCGTTGCCGTACCCCAGATCGGATCCGCATTAATCAAAATGATTAATTCGATTAACATCACCTGCCTTGTGATTAATCCAGTCATAATTGAGCAATAAGCTAACCTCATCATTAATTTTAGCATTCCCGTGCCACTTGCAAGTGACATCATTCTTAGCTCCAATGTTGGCAAGACTATCCGCCACTTGGTTAGTTTCTCGATAATTATGAGTGACATAAAAAGAGGTAAATTTCGAGGCCACATCTTTAATTCTGACAATTATATGATCAATTGTCCATGACGCCTTACTTCTGCCTCTTATATTATTAATAATATTTAAAGAGTCTCCCTCCAGCTAGACTTTCTTACAACCCAGTGCCTCCGCTAGCAAGATTACGTTGAGAGCCGCCATAGCCTCAGCCCTATGGTTAGATTGAGTTCCCAGAGGAGAAGCAATCGCACCAACACAAATACCATTCTGATCTCTTATTATGCCTCCTCTAGCAATGCCCGAATTGCCCTTTGTTGCCCCATTGAAGTTAGCTTTAACCCAATCTTCAGGGGGCGAAGTCCAAGTGGCCATAGACCTCTGGTTGATAAGATTTGGATCTCTGTCACTTTCCCTCATACAACAATTAGATTCTGATTTTGATGAGAGAAAGTTTTCTTCCAGTGCCCTGCAGATTTGGTTTCCTACCACTTCAGGGCTAGCCTGATTTTCTCTGAAAATTCTATTGTTGCGTTCTTTCCATACCCTCCAGCAAAAGTGAGGAGGAATGAGGAACCAGAGATCTTTGTCTATAAAGTTCTGAGGCGGATAACTCCATTGAGCAACAAAATCCTGCCAGACAGAAGGAAAACACAAGCAAAGATTCCATTTTCTAAAGATGATATCCCAGACTTTCCGAGTGAATGGGCAATGAAGCATGATATGATCACAAGATTCAACATTTTCACAACAAAGACTACATCTATTAACAATATTGAAGCCCCTTCTAGTAAAATTATCAAGAGTTAGAGGTTTATTTTGAATAAGGAGCAAAGAGGCCTTTCCTCTCTTTCAGCGAAGATTTTTGATAGCAGAAGCCACAGTGTACTTGCCATCAGAAGTAGGATTCCAAACTCTTGAATATTATCTTTAATGTACCAAGTTTGCAAATCATGCTGGAGGGAAATAAATCTAACATCAATTTCTCCCAGATTCTTCCAATTATTGTCCTGCCAGTAATCAATAGCTTTCGTACCAATAGATTCTTTGCACCTCTCAATGATTTGCTTCCACTCTTGGTTGTTAGACAGAGCCACTGAATGGATCCATTCATCATCCCAGAAATCAATTCTGCTTCTGTCACCCAGCTTCCATCTTTTGCCTTTGACAATCAAGTCTTTGGTAGACTTGATACTATTCCAAATGAAGGAGCCATTAGTATTGTTATCATCACCTATAAAATCCTCCAAGGAATTATTGAGGAAAAGATATTTGCTTTTAATGATACAGTTCCATTATTTTTTAGCTCCATAAATCCTCCAAAGTTGTTTTTCCATAAGGGCTTTATTTATGTTTTTAATCGTTTGCAACCCGAGACCTCCCAGCTTTTTGGGCATGCAAACTTTGTCCCAAGAAACAAGGCTAAGTCTTTTCTTTTCCTCAACCCCTGACCAAAGAAATCTTTTTTGGATTTTCTCTATCTCAGTAGCAATTTTGTAAGGTATTTTAAACAAGCTCATAGCATAAACAGGGAGATTCTGAAGAGTAGATTTCAATAATTGGAGTTTTCCCGCATTGCTAAGGAGCACCCCTTTCCAACCAGCAAGTTTATTGTTATATCTGTCTATAAGAGTATGTCAGAAGCTTTCAGGAGGATTGGAGCAGAGAGGTAATCCCAAGTAAGATGAAGGAAGTTTCCCAATAGTGCATCCAAGAATAGTTGACATTTTCTTTTGTCTTTCTTCCGGAGTATTTATGAAGAAAATGGAGGTCTTAGTCCAGTTGATTAGCTGACCAGTTGCCGTAGTATAGATAGAAAGACCTTTCTTCAAATTTCTTGTTTCTTTAATAGTCGACTCTCCCATGATAAGAGTATCATCCACAAATTGCTCGTGGGAACAGATGAGTCTAGCTGAAGAAGGTTGAATACCATTTATTTCACCTGTTTCCACCATTTTATGAATGTACCTCCCAAGGCACTCAGCAAGTATAGCAAAGAGAATAGGAGAGATTGGATCTCCTTGTCTCGGGCCTCTAGTAGGTTTAAAAAAAGAAGATCCCCCATTAACAATGACAGACGAGGAAACAGTAGTCACAAGTTGCATAATGATTTTGATAACTACTTTATTAAAACCAAAGGAGGATAACACCTTCTGCAGAAATTGCCAATCAACTCTATCATAAGCCTTCGAAAGATCCAATTTCATCATGAAGCCCTATTTTTTTGCCTTTTCCAGTGAGTAGATATTCTCATGAGCCACAATAATAGAATCGAGGATTTGTCTCCCAGGAAGAAAACCATTTTGCTGGGGGGAATAATATTCGAAAGAAACTGAAGCATTCTGGATTTAATAACTTAAGAGATAATCTTGTATAAAGAATTGCACAAGCTAATTGGTCTAAATTCTTCCACCGTGTTAGCTCCTGATTTTTTAGGAATAATAACCAAGAAAGTGGCATTTAGTTCCCTGAGAAGACATTTAGTGCCAAAGAATTCTTTAATGGAATCATGTACATCTTGACCAATAATATTCCAGAATTGCTGGAAGAACAGCATAGGGAATCCATCTAGGCCAAGAGAGTTTTCCCCTTCAAAAGAGAAAACAGCATTCCTGATTTCCTTGTTCAAGGGAATAGCTTGGAGCATTTTGTTAGAAGGATCATCGACCAACTTGGGGATTGCTGAGAGAATTTCATCCTGGTCAGATCTATTCAAATTATTGTCCTTAGCCAGCAGCTCTGAAAAGTATCTTAACATTTCTGATCTGATATCTTCCTCCTTCCTTGCGGATTTACCTTTAGATTGGAGATTCGTAATCCTATTAATAGCTTTATGTTTCATAGCCGTCATATGGAAGAATCTAGTGTTTTTATCCCCTGCCTTAAGCCAATGCGCTCTTGATCTTTGTCTCCAAAAATATTCCTCCTTGGTAATAATGTTATGATAATCTGCAAGAAGTTTGTTTTCCTTAGTTCTAGTTTCCTCTGAAAGACAATCCTTCTTAATACTGTCCTGAATTTCCTTGATTTCATTCTGAAAATTCCATTTTAGATGGAATATATCCCCAAACACCTCCTTATTCCATCTTTTCAGATTACTTTTAATTGTGTTCAGTTTCTTAGCCATTCTATACATTGCTCCCCCTTCAATAGTGTAGTTCCACCATTCCTCAATCTTGTCTTTTAAATTAGGGTGGGCTAGCCACATTTTTTCAAATCTGAAGGGAATATTTTTTCTACCCTTGATCTAATTAATATTTAAGGATATAGGATAGTGGTCAGATCCAATGCGGAGTTCAACAGAAAGAATACAAAAGTACCTGGAAAGCCAATCATGGGTTAAGAGGGCTCTATCCAGTTTAACTTGGATCAGATCCTTCCTCGTATGTCTATTCGACCACATATAGTCAAGGCCTTCCAAGTCAATATCTAATAAGGCTTCCTCATTGATAAAGTATACTAGATCAGATATGCTGTCAAGCTGGGAGGTAATACCACCTTTTTTTCCTCATTTTTAAGAGTATTAAAGTCTCCCATGATCATCCAGCTAGTTTCTTGGTAATGAATACGGATTTCTTTCAATCTTTGCATATACTTGGGTCTACCACTTCTAGTGTTGGGGGCATATATATTGATTAGGTTCCATCTTAAGTTCTCCTTAAGGAAAGTAATTCCAAAAAATTCCAATGCCACCTGAAGCACCTTTAGAATCACCTCCTATACTCCCATAATCTTTAGACACGTGCATTTTTTCCAGTTTGTCTTTAGGCATTTTAGTTTCTTGAATAAGTAAGATATCAGGTTTTCTATCTCTAACCATGTTCCTAAGAACATCCTGTTTATGGGAGTTGTTAAGCCCTCTTATATTCTAAGAAATAACTTTCATATTAAAGACTTGGAGAACATATCTCAGGGATGGTGCATTGTTTGACATCTGCTATATTTTGTTTTGCTTCCTGCTCTCTATTTTTCTTATGTGATTCCCTTCCTTGTTTACTTTTAGGAGTGCCCACATTTGTCTTGTATTGTCTTCTAGTTTGTACTCCCCCTTGACTTTGATTTTCTTGTTTTTTAGTTGATTCACTCATGTTACTGAAGTTATGGTCACCTTTTTTGCCTGAATTTTTATTGAAATTTTTATTTTTCTTTCCCTGTGACCAAGGAACTTCCTGGGTTTCTAGGTTTATCTCTGGGCTCAAATTTCTCTCCAAACTTTCTTCGTTTCAAAGATCTGCAAAAAGGGATAATGAATCATCATCGCTGTCTTCAGAAGTATTACCATTGAGGTCATGTTCCCCAATTATTCCTACTTCAGGAAGAAAAGTTTCAGCTCTTATAGTGGGAAAGTATTCAGGACCCTTCAAATTGGTAGTATTATTAGTAGCTTCTAGCTCCTTTACTTTTGGTTGTTCTTGCTCTTGTCTAGATTCTACTCTAACTTCTTGATCATTACTAGATTGATTATCCATAGTAATTTGGTTTTTAGGAAGCAAGTTTACCTCTGATACCTTACTGATTAAACTCTCTGTTTTGTTCTCCTATTGACCTAGAACAGGATTTCCTAATGAATTATCATTCGGATTTATTTTCTGCTTCCATACTTTTTTTTGTTCCCTTTTATGTTCTTTTTTTTTGGTTTATTCAGCGGACAGTGTTTAGCCCAATAACCAGCTTTTTTTACAGGAGAAACAAGCAAAGGGAACCGATTCATATTCAACAGTTTGGATGTACTTAACCAGTTTAGAGGTGATAGTGATGACCTCAGGAAGATCCATCTTATGGTGTATATTCACACAGATTCTAGCATAAACCAGTCTAGATCTGGCAATTATCATCGGGTCTATCGATAGGAGTTCCCCAAACGCACTCACGAGACCAACAAATACATCCTCACGCCAATATTCCATTGGGAGACTAGGTAGTCTCACCCAAACAAGGGCAGTATCAAATATCTCAGCATTCAAATCCAGATTTGCAACCCATTTTTGAAGAGCCAAAGATGATTTGCCAAACATCTAGGGTCCTCACATAGCACTTTTGATAGGTCTTCCATATTTGAAAATACAAAGGAGAAAAACCCCTTCGGTATTGCTGTGATATCCACTTGTCCCTTTAGTTTCCATTTACGATAAGTAAACTCTCTAACAAGCTCAATATTAGGTCTTATCCCCGTAAAACTTACCCACTAGAGTAAGCACAGCTGCAGATGCCAAGTTTCCCTCCTGCCCGCCCGTTGTCTCCAGCTCCCGCTCCTTCCATTTATGGAAAGTTAAGATTGTGCATGTTAAACTCAAAGTATAATCAAAAGCATCATCAACAATTTGTTGCCTTGTTTATGTTGATTAACATTTCTAAAGGTACAATTTTACATAAAAATATACAATTTAAAGATTGTCACGTTCCTCTTTTCAATAGATTTTTCAACTATCCATTATTATCACACCCAAATTTGTGATATTTTTGGTGCTATGAAAAAAACAATGTAATGTCCCCTCTTTGGAATTGTCGTAAGTCTTACTCTCAAATCACAAATTCTATTAAAATAAGAAATTTAAGATGGTTAGAGTTATAACTTTACCAATTAAAATGTATTTTAACAAGATAAATTTTGATTTAGGTCCCGCAATCATATTAAATAATATAGTCTGTGCGTGTAATTCATAAATCGAATTATTTCTATTAGGGTTAGTAATCACGCATATGAGTACAAATATGTATAATCATTATAATTAATTAATAAGTCATGTGACATTTATATTCATTTTTACTATTCATTCATAATAGGTTTTGAATGAGGGAGAATGATAGACTGACCCCACGCAATCCTCATGTTGCACTAAGCCTAAGAGTGGATTTTATACCCCCTTGGCCCCCAATGGCATGGACATTGGACATCCATCATGCGATGATCTACCTATTGGGATGCTCATCTTTTCCCTCCATATTCATGTCTCCTTGTTCACCCTATTATGACTATGATTTCTACAATAATCAACCATCATAGAGGTTGGAAAGGGAATGACAATAAAGTGCCAAGAATGGGTGGGATGATCCATAAATTGGTTTATATCAGCACCACCGCAGCTTATCACCCTAGGAAAGATCAAAGAGTCCATCTACTCTAATACCTCACCCATGAATGAAGCCACGTAGAATTGTATATCGATGATTTACCTTTGTTATACCTTTATTTCCACGTAAACCATGCAACATCATTTCGAAGAACCAAACCAAACCTACTCACATTGGAAATCCTAACTCACCGTAGGTCAACTATAGATTTGTCGCCACTTGAGCCCTTAAAGCATATACTCAGTACGTTCATCTGCTTTAATGAAGTTACGCTCATATATGCAAACTAGAGTATACCAATGCTACCTACTTGAGACTCGTGTTTGACCCTCTAACAGTTAGCTAAAACCATGTTGTATGATTATATGCCCTATGCCCATAAAATAGTAAAGGATGCCCATAGCCACCTATCTAAAGCCCAAGAGATAACTTTATACTCCTTTGGCTCCAAGTGGTACATACATTAGACATCCATTGTGGGGTGGTCTACCTAGCAAGATGCTCGTCTCTACCCTCCTTATTCATGTCTCCTTATCCATCCTCTTATGAATATGATTTCTCCAACAATCAACTATTAAAGATGTTGGAAAGGAAATCAGAATAGGGCACCCAAAAAATCCTCCTAAGGCCAAGAGAATACTTTTGTAACCCCTTGGCCCCAAGTTGCAAGCACGTTAGACATTCATCATGGGGTGGTCTACGTAGATGGTGATCTTGTATATGCTCCCCTTTCTTAAATTCTTTCTTTTCTCTACCTAATTGTTTATTGGGATATAAATAGAAATTATTTTTTCTAGCGGTGATTATCATGTTTACTATTGTGGAAATGTCGAATTCAAGAGTGGCCTCTACTATTCTGTACAAATATTTTGAAGTATTTGAAAATGCATTCTCATGACCAACTGCTAACATTTTCTCCCTCCC
>MU226048.1:204964-226636 GCA_018584345.1 Thuja plicata
GAGAGGGGGACAAGAGACAGGGGGAGAGAGAGAGAGAGAGAGAGAGAGAGAGAGAGAGAGCAGTTGGTCATGGGAATACAAGAAGCCACTTTCAAATACTTCAAAATACTTATACATAATGGTAGAGGTCATTCCTGGATTCGACACTTCCACCATAGTAGAGGCCACTCTTGTACCATCATATTGGCATGATGAAGAGATGTGACTTCTTACTCACCTTGAAAGATATAAATGGGAGAGATTTTCATTTAAGGAGTATCCAAGGGAGATCAATTTAGGAGAATAATATATTATTCTCATAGGAAATAATGAAAAGTGGTAACTTAATTCTTATGAGAGGCGATGACCCTTTCACTAATAAAGTACAAATAAGAAATCATTCCATGCATTCAAGGATCACTTAACTATCATCACTCACCAATACACCAAATGACCTAGATCACTTAATCATCACTTGTCACTTCATGAATTTCACATTCATTCAATCATCACTTATTCCTCTATGAGTTCCACATTCATTCAATCATCACATCACTTTATGAATTCCAGATTAATTCAATCATCAGTCATTAATATATCACATCATCAAACCAGGGAAAATAATTGAATTAGTGGTGGTTCTCATGAAGAGTAGATTAATTCATAATATATCAAGTGATCAAGCATCATTCTAAGAAACATCGATCCTCTTAAGATAGCATAACAATCTTTAGTAAAGGGGAGTAGGAGCTGGGGCTGGAGCGGGAGCGAGAGTTGGAGCTAGAGGGGAGAGGGGGACAAAGAGAGGGGGGAGAGAGGGAGAGAGAGAGAGAGAGCAGTTGGTCATGGGAATGCAAGAGGCCACTTCCAAATACTTCAAAATACTTATACATAATGGTAGAGGTCATTCCTGAATTCGACACTTCCACCATAGTAGAGGCCACTCTTGTACCATCATATTGGCATGATGAAGAGATGTGACTTCTTACTCACCTTTAAAGATATAAACGGGAGAAGTTTTCATTTAAGGAGTATCCAAGGGAGATCAATTTAGGAGAATAATATATTATTCTCATAGGAAACAATGAAAAGTGGTAACTTAATTCTTATGAGAGGCGATGACCCTTTCACTAATAAAGTACAAATAAGAAATCATTCCATGTATTCAAGGATCACTTAACTATCATCACTCACCAATACACCAAATGACCTAGATCACTTAATCATCACTTGTCACTTCATGAATTTCACATTCATTCAATCATCACGTATTGCTCTATGAATTCCACATTCATTCAATCATCACATCATTTTATGAATTCCAGATTAATTCAATCATCAGTCATTAATATATCACATCATCAAACTAGGGAAAATAATTGAATTAGTGGTGGTTCTCATAAAGAGTAGATTAATTTATAATATATCAAGTGATCAAGCATCATTCTAAGAAACATCGATCCTCGTAAGATAACATAACAATCTTTAGTAATCAAATATATAGATTTAACCAATCAACATAAGCACTCATCAAAAGAGCTGAAATCAACATCTAAGTGGAAAATAACATTAGGTCAAATCTATTTAATTTATAACATTAAATTGAAAACATATAACCTGCAATGATCTTATATTCCACAAGTACAGTGATATAAAATAGTAGTATCAATAATTATCTCGTAACAGTGTGAAATGCATATTCTAAAACATTAATTTCTATTTATATCCCAACAAGCAATTAGGTAGAGAAAAGAATGAATTTAAGAAAGGGGAGCATATACAAGATCACCATCTACGTAGACCACCCCATGATGAATGTCTAATGTGCTTGCAACTTGGGGCCAAGGGGTTATAAAAGTATTCTCTTGGCCTTAAATAGGAGGATTTTTTGGGCGCCCTATTCTGATTTCCTTTCCAACATCTATAATAGTTGATTGTTGGAGAAATCATATTCATAAGAGGATGGATAAGGAGACATGCATAGGGAGGGTAGAGACGAGCATCTTGCTAGGTAGACCACCCCACAATGGATGTCTAATGTACGTACCACTTGGAGCCAAAGGAGTATAAAGTTATCTCTCGGGCTTAAATAGGTGGCTATGGGCATCCCCTACTATTCTATGGGCATAGGGCATATAATCATACAACATGGTTTCAACTAACTATTAGAGAGTTGAACATGAGAGAGTCTCAAGTAGGTAGCATAGGTATACTCTAGTTTGCATATATGAGCATAACTTCATTAAAGCAGATGAACGTATCGAGTATATGCTTTAAGGGCTCAAGTGGCAAGAAATCTATAGTCAACCTACGGTGAGCTAGGATTTCCAATGTGAGTAGCTTTGGTTTGGTTCTTCGAAATGATGTTGCATGGTTTACGTGTAAATAAAGGTATAACAAAGGTAAATCATCGATATACAATTCTACGTGACTTCATTCATGGGTGAGGTATTAGACTAGATGGACTCTTTGATCTTCCCTAGGGTGATAAGCTGGGGTGGTGCTGATATAAACCAATCTATGGATCATCCCACCCATTCTTGGCACCTTATTGTCATTCCCTTTCCAACCTCTATGATGGTTGATTATTGTAAAAATCATAGTCATAATAGGGTGAACAAGGAGACATGAATATGGAGGGAAAAGATGAGCATCCCAATAGGTAGATCATCGCATGATGGATGTCCAATGTCCATGTCATTAGGGGCCAAGGGGGTATAAAATCCACTCTTAGGCTTAGTGCAACATGAGGATTGCTTTGGGTCAGTCTATCATTCTCCCTCATTCAAAACCTATTATGAATTAATAGTAAAAATGAATATAAATGTCACGTGACTTATTAATTAATTATAATGATTATACATATTTGTACTCATATGCGTGATTACTAACCCTAATAGAAATAATTCGATTTATGAATTACACGCACAAAGACTATATTATTTAATATGATTGCGGGACCTAAATCAAAATTTATCTTGTTAAAATACATTTTAATTGGTAAAGTTATATCTCTAACCATCTTAAATTTCTTATTTTGATGAAATTTGTGATTTGAGAGTAAGACTTACGACAATTCCAAAGAGGGGACATTACATTGTTTTTTTCATAGCACCAAAAATATCACAAAATTGAGTGTGATAATAATGGATAGTCGAAAAATCTACTGAAAAAGAGGAACGTGACAATCTTCAAATTGTATATTTTTATGTAAAATTGTACCTTTAGAAATGTTAATCAACATAAACAAGGCAACAAATTGTTGATGATGCTTTTGATTATACTTTGAGTTTAACATGCACAATCTTAAATAAAATATAATATAATTATAAATTTGGTTAAATTTTTGTTGGTCTAAAAATATTTCAAGCTTATTTTATATAAAAAAATCAACACAATTGATTGTAGTTTTTAATTTTTAAAATTCTAAAACTTTAATCACAAATTTATATTAAGTTTTATTTAACTCTAGGAAAAATGCTAAGAAAGCACAACCCCAAATTAAGTTTAATTTAAGTATTATTGCTAGGAAAAAAGCTTGAGAAAGTACACCCCCAATTTAAACATTATGCTTCAAAATGCTGAGAAAGCACACAATTTAAACATTGTCGTTCAAAAAAAGCCTACCATTGAGAAAAACCAAGAAAGCAGATGAGAAAAAGCAAGAAAGCCATTGAGAAAAGAAGGTCACTCCATGGCTTTCACTTGCTATAAATATGATTATGGATGGAAATATGTGTGCTGAAATTGATTGCGGGATTTTTATGGGAATTGGTGTGTGGAATTGTGCTCAAATTGTGCTCAAATTGATTGTGAAGAGGGCATGAAGGGTTTCATGAATCATGGGAGCTGAAATTGATTGTGAAGAGGGCATGAAGGGTTCCATGAATGCCTTTTCATACGATTGATCACAAATTTATATTAAGTTAAATTTAACTATTGAATGCCTTTTCATACGATTGATCACCAAATTTATATTAAGTTTAATTTAACTATTATTCCTAGGAAAAATGCTAAGAAAGCACAACCCCAAATTAAGTTTAATTTAACTATTATTACTAGGAAAAAAGCTTAAGAAAGTACACCCCCAATTGAAACATTATGCTTCAAAATGCTGAGAAAGCACACAATTTAAACATTGTCGTTCAAAAAAAGCCTACCATTGAGAAAAAGCAAGAAAGTCGTTGAAAAAAGGAGGTCGCTCAATGGCTTTCACTTGCTATAAATATGATTATGGATGGAAATATGTGTGCTGAAATTGATTGTGGGATTTTTATGGGAATTGGTATGGGAATTGTGGTCAAATTGTGCTGAAATTGATTGTGAAGAGAGCATGAAGGGTTTCATGAATCATGGGAGCTATCACGGTATTCTTCCCAACAAAGAAATGGGTGTGGGAAATTGCGCTGAAATTAATTGTGAAGAGGGCATGAAGGGCTTCATTGCAGAGCCCATGACAATTTATTGTGAAGAGGGCATGAAGGGTTTCGCTGCAGAGACTGCTGAAATTGATTGTGAAGAGGGCATGAAATCAATTATAAAATTCATGAAATCAAGGGTTCATGAATCATGGGTGTGGGAAAGAAAGCTGAAAATGACTATGAAGAGGGCATGATGGGTTTCGTTGCAGAGCCTACTGATGGAAAGAGTGCTGAAACTGGGACATACTGGCATAACAAGGAACAACAATGCTTATGCTTGTCTTTTCTGTTTTGAAGTTATAGTAGTATACAAATGGCTCGCAAGATTGTTGTCTGTGAAATATCTGGATTCCAAGTTTTATTACCTCTTTTCCTTGATAACTATTGAATGCCTTTTCATACGATTGATCATTTTGACAACCGTACTTATGACAATATCTTTTGCGAAACATGGTTTTATTTAATAATCTTTATTTAGCGATTGAAGCATATCTATTCTGGTTTGATTGTTCACTCAAAGAGAGCTACCACCGAACCTTAGGATTATTCCTTAGTTTGTATTCTTTGAGCTGGAGAGGAATACAAACTAAGGAAATTAATTAACCTTTTAACATCAAAATTATCAAATGATACATATATCTCAAAATTGTGAATATGAAATTTAACAGACCTAAAAGGGAAATAAAAATACACTGATATAAACATATATCTCAAAACTGTGAATATGAAATTTAACAGACCTAAAAGGGAAATAAAAAATATACACCCAACAATTCCTCAAGAAATAAGTACACTATTCTTCAAGCCTTGAACCTTTTCTACAAGCAAATAAAAACATATTGCAGCAAACAATGATTATAAAAGAAGGAAAATTAATATCTAAATCTGTTTATATTAAAATCTTCACATACAACTATACATTAAAATTGAAAAAAGCTATGAAATGAATAAAAGACATACCTGTATCAATATGGTCTGATATATCCTCTTTCTGAAATGCTAAAAAAAAATCTGAAACATCAACATGCATGTGAGGGCACACTTTAGTTGACATGCAAAAGTGAGCAGATCTGAAATCCACATTAGCAAGAAAAGAAAAGAATGACTATGATCTACATTAGCAATGCATTGCACAAATCCATTCTGCATAACTGTGTTACTATACAACTGCAACTTTTCTAAAATCAGATTGAAGAATCAATCTTGAAGCACAGAAAGAAGAGAAGCTCAAGCATTACTTCGAGTGTTGTGTATACATTATTTTTATTATTCTCCTCCCTCATTCTTTCAAGGATTATTTATTAAGAGAAGAGGTTCATCCGCATCAATTTAAAATCTTGACATTTTATATTTCATGACAAATTTAAAAATCTTAAAAATAAGCGTTGGCTGTGGCCCAAACAATTATCTGCATCGATTTGGTATCTAAGCACTTTTGCTTTTGTAGAGACAGATTTTAAGTGAGTCCAGATCTACCCCAAAAGATTCAGAATTTAAAAAGAAGGTTCTATATGATTTACCACAGATTAATAAAGCTTGTAGATCAAGGATAAAAGAGTATCTGCATCACCGAAATCATTACCTATAGAAAGTTAACCTAAAACTACTGAAGTGCTTTGTTCATGGCCCTGTCAATCCATTGACTACTCACATGGTTATTTTTATAATATGGCAACAGTATTAAAGGCTAATTTCATTACTTCGAATACAACATGATCTCTCTGAGAACAGGTGACAATCAAAGCTCAAGAAAGAAAGACTGCTAGTATTATGGAATCCCTTACACCTTCTAAAGGATTTAATCATCTTTAGGTCACTTGTCATATGACCTAAAATCAGACAACTTAGCAGTGTAATTAAATAAAAACCATTCAAATCCACCTATAATTCAGTTATAGGTTCTGTTCTTAGATTCTGAGAGAGTACACCAGATATATGTTTTTTCAGTAGTCTTTCCATCCCCTTGACTCTTTTCACGGAATTTAACTTTTCTATTGACAGCGCATGAACTGTTTGACAAAATGCCACACAAAAAGATGGCATCTTTGTATGTACATATAGATGTATGCATGTTTGTATGTACATACGTATGTGTGTATTATGTTTGCATGAATGAAGGAATGTTTGAATGCATGTATATATGTAGACATTACATGCATATATGCATCTATTTATGCATGCATACATGAATAAATGCATGTATGTAGGTACATATCCATGCATCTGTGTATTTATGTATGAATGCATGCATATGGCAATGTATGTATGCATACATAAATTTGTACATAAAAATATGGACCAATGAATTTATGTATCTACAAATGCATGTTTGTATGTACATATGTATGTGTGCATATATACATACATTTATATATGTATGAATGAATGCATGCATGCGTGAATAAATGTATGCATGTATGTATGTATAAATGAATGAGCATGTATTATGAATAAATGTACAAGTGTGTCATGAATGAATGCAGGTATATATACATGTATGCATTATAAATGAACGTATGAATTTATGTATAAATGAATGTAGGAATGTTTGTATGTACATATAAATGTTTGCATGTTTGTATGTACATACATATGTGTGCATGTATGTGTGTATTATGTTTGCATGAATAAAGGAATGTTTGAATGCATGTATGTATGCAAACGTTACATGCATATATTATGCATCTATCTATGCATGCATACATGAATAAATGCATGTATGTAGGTACATATCCATGCATCTGTGTATTTATGTATGAATGCATGCATATGGCAATGTATGTATGTATGCATACATAAATTTGTACATAAAAATATGGACGAATCAATTTATGTATCTACAAATACATGTTTGTATGTACATATGTATGTGTGCATATATACATACATTTATTTATACGTAAATTTATGGACGTATGTGTGTATTATGTTTGCATGAATGAAGGAATGTTTGAATGCATGTATATATGCAGACATTACACACATATTATATGCATCTATCTATGCATGCATACATGAATAAATGCATGTATGTAGGTACATATCCATGCATCTGTGTATTTATGTATGAATGCATGCATATGGCAATGTATGTATGCATACATAATTTTGTACATAAAAATATGGATGAATGATTTTATGTATCTACAAATGCATGCATGCATGAATGCAATACATGTATGTAGGAGTGCATGTATCTGTATATCGATGCATGAATGCATGTATGTATGGATAGATAGGTAGGTAGATATGTACATGTATGCGTGCATGTATCTATGCATGCATGCATGAATGTAAACACATGTATGTATGAGTGAATGATTCCATGTATGTGTATATGGATGCATGAATGATAGATGTTAGAATTCATAGAATTCAACCACCAAGATCCACTACATGCAAAAACATGTCACAAAAGAGAAGCGTGGAGGTAAGAATGTTCTGAAAGACAAAATGTTCATTCAGAGAGGGAATAAATAAAATACAAAGAGATTAATCCGTATAAAGGAGATAGAACACCAAGTAGGTGGAGAAACCTAGGTTGCATGAATAATTAATAAAGAATTAATTATTGCATGCCTAAAGTTTAGTTTAAGTGAACAGGAGATAAAAAGGTTACTTAAATAATTAAATCAATAAGTGAACATATAAATACCTTTTTACTCCAACACCCCCCCTTAAGATAAACTTAGGGAGAAGCTAAAACCTAGAAGCAACTTCTGAAAATAGTAAAATTGGGTCCCGGCAACAAGGCCTGACCAGGTACCCAATCACAACCAAATCTTTGTAAAGTGGACAAATAGAGAAAACCACATGGGAAAAAACTCTACTCCAAAAAGAGATGGAAAAAACCATGTTGAAAAACAATGGCTCAAGAGACTCTCAAAACCATAAGTACAACCAACCCCACCATGAGAGAGGATCGAGGCTCCAAAGCCCCCCAGAATGATAAAACCCCTATGTCGATGATCGGACCAATGTGGCTCCATTGCGGAAGAAACAAAGGTTCAAAATGAAGAAGAGGAAACCCCTAGATGTGAGGAGAAACTGGAAGGCTTAGTTGATGCTCAAAAGAGAATGCATGAGACTCTTGTAATGGAATCTCCAATGAAGGTGAGCCAATAGATGTGTTGAATCTATCATCTAAGAGGAGATGAATATCCTCGAATATGTCCTCAACAATTGCAGTAGGTGGCTCAATGCATGGAGCGATAATGTCTGGCAAAGCTGAAGAGGAAACCTGATGAATAGATGTAAACTCAACATGAGGTGGAGGTGTAGAAGTTAAAACATTGATCTCAGGAACTACACATAAGTTCAAGTGACCCGACTTTGCCTCAATAGGCTCTCGTGAAAAAGGAGAGCTATTCTCCGGCAGTGGAGACGGTAGACCAAAATGAGAGGAGTACAAGCGGGAAGAATGATCAATTGTCCCTGTATCAATAATATTGTTTGTCTCACTATCTCTGATGTGTACTGAATTTGGAGTAAACTCAACTGTCTTCCCTGTCCCACTGTGAGTAATCTGATAGATAGAGAGAAGATTAGTGGGCAAAGATGGAACACATAGTACATCATGGAATGCACCATCATCAATGTCAATAGAACCTTTCCCACATACAGTCATAACAGTGTTATTCTCCATCAAAATTTGTGGGGTACGAGAAGCCCCAAAAGAAGAGAATAAACCCTGAGAAGATGTCATATGGTGTGAAGCACCTGAATCCAGTAGCCATCTAGAAGAGGGAGGTATAGCGGATGCACATAATGCATGACCCTTTCCTAAATCCTTTCTATCTGTCTGAAGTGAGAAGTAGAAGAAGAAGGAATATTAATGTGGCTCTTCTGAAGAAGAGCTTGCAAATTAGAAATTTGCTTTTCATATCCATTTATCTTCTTCTCATAACAACGAGACTCATCATGAGTGCTCTGTTTACAATAAGCACACCTAGGTCTTTCTGTATCCAATTTTTCCCCCTTAGGAGAAGGTGAGACAAAGGAGTGCTGAGAACTAGAATCCTTCTTAGACTCTATGGTTGATGACTTTTGTTTCTGCTCCTACTTCCCTGAAGATGGGTGAGCTACCAATGCATGGTTTGGTGATCTAGTGAGAGAATCAAGCAAAAATAGCTTTGTCTGCTCACGAGTCAAACGAATCACAAAACACATCAAAAGTAGGCATGGTAAATCTTGGACCCAAAGCATCCGTGGTAGAATGGAAAGTAGAAGAGAATATCTGAAAAGAACCACAAAGCTTGGAAAGTATCAGATAAATACACTCGGTATCTGTCTTATTCTTTCCACAACTATGTAAGAGGGACCTCGTAGATTTGAATTTCGTTAAGAAATCCTGAATAGAGGAAAATGTCTCAGGAGCCATGGATGTCAATTCTGCTTCTATCTGAAGTACCCGGAACTCATTTACTATGTCAAAGAGAGTCTGAAACTTCTCCCACATCTAGATAGGAGTATCACAACTATCAAGATGAAAAAGAAAACTATCTGAAACATGCAAAGAAAGAACACCCATGGCCTCATCCATCTTGTTTCTGTGTTGCATGACCTCGAAAGCACGAGTCAAAATTGGCTGAATAGCATCCAAATAAGACCATAACCCGCATGACCGGAGAAGCCTAGTCATACGGGATTTCCACAAATGATAATTAAGTGGTGTGAGAAGCTCAACTGATGTTGAATCTGCCATGTCATACCTTAAGCCTGCTTTATTTTATGTTTTCTTTCAGAACTAGACAAAAGATGCAGAAGGGTTTGTGTTTTATGTGTTGGAGTTTTCTGGTTTGGCTGAGACAAATGACAGAAAAACTAGAAAGAAACACTCCCCCACAGAGATAGAAACCAAACCCCAATACAACTGAGAAGCTAGAAGAAGAAACACTAAAATAAGGCTACAGAATAAATGGGTAAAATACCTAGCAAATTTCCCCCAAAAAGATCTCAGATATGAAGCAGGCTTGTCAAGAGCTTTCCAACGCTTGTTCGTGAGCCAAAAACGGAGTCTGTATGCTCAATGTAGATGTCGAGAAGTGCTGAAAAGAAGTCCCCTCTTTGACTGGAAAAAAGGTCAGTCAGATAGTAAAATGAGATATTCTAACCTTCACAAAAACGTCCGTCTCGGAAAGAGCTTTCCAACAGTATATGCAAGTCAAAAATCAACCTCCGTTTGCTCCAAATAGGGCCAAAAAACCAATTGGAGGTCAAAAAATACTCCAAAAAAAATGTTTTAGCCCCTAGGGCTTAAAAAATGAGCCAGTGGGCGTATAGCGCGCGCAGGGGGCTGATGTCAGGGCCTCTGGTCACCTATATGACCTCCGTTGAAGGTCCGGGGGCTTTAAATAGTCCGCGGGGCTTAAAGCCTGTTGGGCAGAGGTGGCGGCGGAGGTGCTAGCGAAGTGGAGTGGAGGCGCTGGTGGAGCCCGCTGGGCAGTAGCAGAGGGCCCGAGGTGCACCATCGGCGGAGCTTCCAAAGCGGCTGGCGATCGCGGAGGGCCCGAGGCTAACTGCGGCCGGCAGTGGCGGAGTGGCCTAGGTGGCACTGCGATGGCCACGCGGTGGTGGCCCGCTTGTTTTATACTAGCTGCATTATTTTTTAACACTAAAATCAATTAAAATATTGATTTTTTTTCTCGATTTTTGTGCCAGGGTAGAATAGGCAAAAAAAAATTTGCCCCAGAATGCAACTTTGACAAAAACGGTCGTGTCTTATATGGAAATTGGCGGATTTGGACCTTCCAAACTCAACCGTGATGTCGGTTTTTGCCCAAAATGCTCCGAAAAATAAATTCCCTTTAAATCCACACAAAAATCGCTGAAAAAGTTTGAAACCCTCGACGCTCAAAAAACTTCAAATACTCAAAAACGGGCTGCAACAGCAAGGCTCTTATACCATGTTAAAATTCATAGAATTCAGCCACCAAGATCCACTACATGCAAAAACCTGTCACAAAAGAGAAGCTTAGAGATAAGAATGTTCTAAAAGACAAAATGTTCATTCAGAGAGGGAATAAATAAAATACAAAGAGATCAATCCTTATAAAGGAGATCGAACACCAAAAAGGTGGAGAAACCTAGGTTGCATGAATAATTAATAAAGAATTAATTATTGCATGCCTAAAGTTTAGCTCAAGTGAACATGAGATAAAAAGGTGACTTAAATAATTAAATCAATAATGATTTAATTAATAAGTGAACATAAAAATACCTTTTTACTCTAACAATAGATAGGTAGGTAGATATGTTGTATGTGTGTATGTATATATGTTTGCATGGATGCATATAATATGTGTGTGTATGTGTATGTATGTATATATATGTGTGTGTACACATACATATACACACATAATGCATACATCCATGCAAATACATGTATCAGTGAATAGATAGGTAGGTCAGTAGGAAGATATATGTATATATGTATGCACTATGTGTGTGTGTATAAATATGTATATGTATGTGTGTGTATGTATGTATGTATGTGTGTGTGTGTATATAAATTTGTGTGTATATGTGTATGTATCAATGTATATGCAAATATGTGTATGTATGTAGTTATATGTATAAATGTATATGTATTGTGTATGTGTATATATTGTGTATGTGTATGTATGTGTATATGTAAGTCTGTATGTATACATGTATGTATGCATATATTAAATGTTTGATGTATGAATGGATGTTTGCATGCATACATTTGTGTATGTATGCATGCATGCATGTATGTATGTATGAATGAATGAATGCATGTAAAGGTAGGTAGGTAGGTAAATAGGTAGATAGCTACATAGATAGGTAGAAGATAGCTACATAGATAGGTTTATCCCTCATGACTTTTGTTTACATGTATCTCAGTTTATCCCTCCCACCTCACTTATGTCTCTTTAGCATTTATTTCATAGTGTCTAGTATGAAAATGAGATCACATAAACACTACTTTCCCTAGTTCACAACAACCATTTGAATACGAAACTACCTCAAGATAAATCAGATCAACACCACCAAACAAGTGGGATGGTAAAGCAAGATTTTCACTTTCAGGATTTTTGTTCCTTTGCTACTTAGATTTAAGAAGGGGGTAGATAAGACTAATTAAGACATGAAATGATCTAATTAGATTGAAAATCATATGTAGAAAGAGATTAGGATAAATTTGAGTGCGCATGAAATCCAAAAGGGAGAAATGAAGACTCGAATCTAAATTTCTGACTGTCAGAATCCCAATCAGGAAATTATCTAATCTTAGATCTAATTTCTGTAGGGGACGAAACAGATAAAATGTTTTCTACCCAGGTATAGAACGAATGAATCATTTTGTACCCAGGGTTTTCTGTCGGGACAACTTGCAAAGTGATTGTCTTAGGGTTGAGATGACATAAAACTTTTGACAGCTGATTCCATTCTAGGGTCTTTTGCACCTACAAATCTGAGAATTGCGTGTGGGTGGCTATGTAGGGGTTTGCCTTGTTAAGCCCCCATTTTGATGATTCCCACCTCCACAAATAGTTGGTATAATAAAGATAAAAGTGTGTAGTGCTCATGAATCTAGAGTATGTCTAAATTGCTATGAGCTAAAGTGCATAAATGCATTGTAAAGATCAACCTTAGTGTCATTTTGTAAACCCTTTATGAAAATGCAATCAATGTGTCATGTTCCTCCCATTTTAGGCCCTAATCAAGAGCATGGGTCTTGGGAAATCAGGGGATGCAGGATTAGAATTAACAGCTAGTTTTGAGGTTTGGACAGATTACAAGGGCGCAAATGGTAACATAAGGCCTAGGAGATGAAATGAATTATTGGGTTGGAGGATAAATAGAGGAGCACACAGAAATAAGGGCCTACCTTATTTTAAATAAGATTGGATTAATATAGGACTCATATTTGAATTTAGGTGTTCATTAAGTACAATTATGAATTCATATTATATAAGCTATATTGAAAACACACCAAGGTAGGTGCTAACAATCGTGAAATTGTACACCACTTAGGTGCTTATAATTTATGATGGTACACATTGTTCATAAATGATAAAGATGATCATATGGTGTTTCAAGGCCTAAGTGAGTGTGAGTAGGAAAGAAAGTCTACAGTTAAATAAGACAAGCAATAAAGTGAATTTTGTTGTAAGCAATCCATCCAAGAACCCTACACATTGTTTCTCCTCTCAAGAGACATAACAATGAAGTAAATGACTCCTCTCTATATCAAGCTCTCTCAGCTCTATACTTTTATTCACTATGAGATTATTGAACATAGTGTTTACTTTTTATATGTCTGAAGTTTTTTTTGTGAAACATGTTTATATTTGGTATGTTAAGATAAATTTCACATGTTCAAATAAAATTGCATGTTTTATTTTATGTGTGAGAAAACTATGACATGTGTTCATTTTTTGTTTGTGTATTAAGTTGTAACTTCCAAATTCATTTTATGTGCATTGTGTTTGTGTTTGAAACTTAACTTTGATATTTAGTTTGCATGTATGAAGTATTTATTTGAACAAACTATATGCTCAATGTAGAATGCTAAAGTGGGTCCCTCTTTCGAAACAACCCTCATCTGGTTAAGCATAGAATCAATGCACTCATACACCTCTCCAAGGGTAGGTGCATCCTCATCCCCATATTTGATGACCTAAAAAACTGAAGCAGTGATAGAGACTGTGTATTTTGCATCACTCTAAAATACACCACTCTTCACTATATCCTCCACCATCTTCCCCTACTCTATCTTGGTCTTGACCTACCAATTCCATTCTGTAGTCATAACCATGAGTTGTAGTGCCTCATGCAACACAATCATTCTCTCCAAGAGAATGAAATAGGACGCATATATGGTCTCAACTGGTTTCAAGAACTCCTCCATGAAGCTCTTGAAGAGTGCATGTGAAGTGTGGTGGTTGTGGATAAACAATTGCATATCTCTCATATAGTTGATCACTCCTCTAATCCTGTCAATCTTATGCATGTCCTTGAGTGCATTATTCATGGCATGCACACAAAATGGAGTCCACCAAATATGTCTGTAGGTTGACTCGATAAGGTTTCTTATAGATTTTCACACATACAACATAAGTGAATGTTAAAGTTAATACACTCCACAAAAAGTTAATATGTAAGTTCAAACATAAAAAAACACGACATCATACAAACCCAACGAAATGGTTATAATTTAAATCACATTTCACACAATCTTTGTTCATTTCACACATACAAATTAAATGCTAATATGCTTAAATATAAAAAACTTAGTTCGAGCAAACCAAAAATACAAACACACAAAAGTTCAAGCATTCAACATAAGTGATTGTCAAAATTAACACTCTCCACATAAAAGAAATGTGAAAGCTCAAACATGTGCACTCACATATCAAAGTTCAAATACAACGAAATGGTTCTCAAAGTTATAACAAATTTTATATAATGTTTGTTGTTTTCACGTAGTGTATTTAAACAAACACTTCAAACATAAAAAGTACATGCTAAAGTTTAAATATTTATAAAAAATAGTTCAAACATACGAAGATAAACAAGAGCAATTTTACTTGGTTCAAACACTATTTCCTAAATATTCTATCTTGTAATAATGTAGCATTCTATAAACATCAAATGCTCGCTTAAGAGCAATACTAGAGGACATATAAACATCTAAACACATTTCCAACAATCTCCTCACATCAGGTTGACATCAATAACAAGACCAACAAATATTTTTAATAGGAGCTAAGAGAACTTGAAATAGAGAGGAGCCATTTACTTCATTGTTATGTCTCTTGAGAGGAGCAACAATGTGTAGGTTTCTTGGATGAATTGCTTACAAAAAAATTCACTTTATTGCTTGTCTTATTTAACTGTAGAATTCCTTTCCTACTCACACTCACTTGGGCCTTGAAACACCATATGATCATCTTTATCATTTATGAACTGTGTACCATCATAAATTATAAGCACCTAAGTGGTGTACAATTTCATGATTGTTAGCACCTACCTTGGTGTGTTTTCAATATAGCTTACATAATATGAATTCATAATTGTACTTAATGAACACAATTTCATGATTGTTAGCACCTACCTTGGTGTGTTTTCAATATAGCTTACATAATATGAATTCATAATTGTACTTAATGAACACCTAAATTCAAATATGACTCCTATATTAATCCAATCTTATTTAAAATCAAGGTAGGCCCTTATTTCTATGTGCTCCTCTATTTATCCTCCAACCCAATAATTCATTTCATCTCCTAGGCCTTATGTTACCATTTGCGCCCTTGGAATCTGTCCAAACCTCAAAACTAGCTGTCAATTCTAATCCTGCATCCCCTGATTTCCCAAGACCCATGGTCTTGATTTGGGCTTAAAATGGGTGGAACATGACGACTAAAATGTTATGCTCGTAGGAATAGAACATTTCAACAACCATCATGTTCCCTAAGTTTTGAGACCAAATTTAAATTGGGACCCCATCTTGATGATTTATCAAAGAATTAGGATTTACAGTCCAATCTCTCAATTTTATCTCCTAATTTGGTATAAAAGCAAGCTTGACACTTCATTTTGGTAAGATGAAAGCAATTGCAAGGTTGAAGCCACAATTTGAAGACATCACATGAAGTGAGGACTTGTGAATCAAGGCTACATCAATCTTCTATCAAGCATTCAAGCATTCAAAACATTTTCAACATCAAGATGAAGCTACAAAAGGATTATAATGATGATTAGGAGATCACCAACTTATTGGGTATAGTTTCTTGTTATCTTCAAATCTACATACTTGTGCTTCAAATCTATGCTTGTTACATGCTTTCAATTACACATTGATTGCATTTTCATAAAGGGTTTACTCAATGACACTAGGATTGATCTTTACAATGCATTTATGCACTTTAGCTCATAGCAATTTAGACATACTCTAGATCTACGAGCACTACACACTTTTATCTCTATTATACCAGCTATTTGTGGAGGTGGGAATCATCAAAATGGGGGCTTAACAAGGCAAACCACTATATAACCACCCACACACAATTCTCAAATTTGTAGGTGCAAATGACCCTAGAATGGAATCAGCTGTCAAAAGTTTTATGTCATCTCAACCCTAAGACAATCACTTTGCAACTTGTCCCGACAGAAACCCCTAGGTACAAAATGATTCATTCGTTCTATACCTGGGTACAAAGCATTTTATTTGTTTCGTTCCCTACAAAAATCAGATCTAAGATTAGGTAATTTCCTGATTGGGATTCTAACAGTCAGAAATTTAGATCTGAGTCTTCATTTATCCCTTTTCGATTTCATGCGCACTCAAATTTATCCTAGTCTCTTTCTACAATATGATTTTCAATCTAATTAGATCATTTCATGTCTTAAATAGTCTTATCTACCCCCTTCTCGATTCTAAGTAGCAAAGGAACAAAAACCCTGAAAGTGAAAATCTTGCTTTATCATCCCACTTGCTTGGTGGTGTTGTTCTGATTTATCTTGAGGTAGTTTCGTATTCAAATGGTTGTTGTGAATCAGAGAAAACTAGTGTTTAGGTGATCTCATTTTCATACTACACACTATGAAATAAATGCTAAAGAGACATAAGTGAGGTGAGAGGGATAAACTGAGATACATATAAACAAAAGCCATGAGGGATAAACCTATCTATGTAGCTATCTTCTACCTATCTATGTAGTTATCTAACTATTTACCTACCTACCTACCTACCTTTACATGCATTCATTCATACATACATACATGCATGCATACATTCACAAATGTATGAATGCAAACATTCATTCATACATCAAACATTTAATATATACATACATACATGTATACATACAAATAATACATACATACTTACATATACACAATACATATAATTACATACATACACATATACATATACACACAAATTTATATACATACATACATTCATACATATACATACATATTTATACACACACACACACACACACATAGTGCATACATATATACATATATCTACCTACTGACCTACCTATCTATTCATACATCCATACATACATGCATCCATATACACATACATGCATTCATTCACTGATACATGTATTTGCATGGATGTATCCATTATGTGTGTATATGTATGTATGTGTATATACACACACACATTCACTGATACATGTATTTGCATGGATGTATGCATTATGTGTGTATATGTATGTATGTGTATGGCCTAGTGGTGGAGAACTTGTAGTCTTCAAAGAAAAGAAAGAATGACTATGATCTACATTAGCAATGCATTGCACAAATCCATTCTGCATAACTGTGTTATTTCAAAACATTCCATCCAATAAGAAAAGAAACAAATATATAAGAAATAAATGCCAAAATAAAAATGGATAATGGAGTACTGTAATTTCCTGATGGTTGTAAGTTATAATTATCAGTGCTGCTCATTTACTATGCAACTGCAACTTTTCTAAAATCAGATTGAAGAATCAATCTTGAAGCACAGAAAGAAGAGAAGCTTAAGCATTACTTCGAGTGTTGTGTATACATAATTTTTATTATTCTTCTCCCTCATTCTTTCAAGGATTATTTATCTTTCAGATATGAGATAATGCATTCATTGTATTCCATCTTCTACGAAATTTGATACAGTTTCAGACTTGAATATTAATTTATAAAGACAGAGTATCCATTTGGAGATCCATCTGCAATAAGAGAAGAGGTTCATCGTAGAGGCATAACAATAGGATGGTGAATAATTTGAAAGTGGTGGCTCAACATGTGATTAATAATAATTTGAAAGTGGTGGCTTAACATGTGATTAATAAGCAAACTTATCAAGTTCTTCAGAAAATAGAACTTACTGTTTATTTGGAACTTCAGATAAAAAGATCTTTATAGCTCCCGCTAGTTGCTTGGCTATTTGTTCATCATCCTCCTTATTTTTAATACTGCAATAGTAAAAACCAAAGTATAAGACAAGATCTTTAGTAAAAAAAAATAAAGAAAAAAGATTACAGACTACTCGAATGTAGATACTGGATCATATAAAAAATTTGTATTCAATCTTAAATATCAACTAATTAAGAGTTACACACAAAGAACTAGATATTTGTAAGTTATATGATAATAAAAAATGGCAGGAACAATGTAATTAAATAGAAAACATTCCAATCTTCCTGCAATTCAATTATACAACACGCATAAGTTCATAACCCTACATGACAAAGAGGGACTTGATATGCACTTCTGAGGACCACATGAAGAAGGGAAAAGCCTGACACTAATATCAAAGCTACTATGTCGGACAACTGCCTCACTCCAAACTCTTGACAAAAAAGGGAAAGATATGCATATACAAAAGCTGAAATACAAGAAGTAACAAAGAATGAATACATATCGAAGAAACAAGACCTTACTGAAACTAGCTTTTTTCAGGAGTAATGCTCCCCGAAAATATCAAACGAAATTCAAAGAATCAAGACATTAAATGCAAAAAAGTAAAACTAACATATAAAATATTAGATAAGTTGCAGGAGCAAATATATATCATTTACTCTATTTATAAAAAAAGCGTGACAAAATACATGTATGAATTATTGAATTTATTGTTAGAAAGTTAACCTAAAACTACTGAAGTGCTTTGTTCATGGCCCTGTCAATCCATTGACTACTCACATGGTTATTTTGAATACAACATGATCTCTCTGAGAACAGGTGACAATCAAAGCTCAAGAAAGAAAGACTGCTAGTATTATGGAATCCCTTACACCTTCTAAAGGATTTAATCATCTTCAGGTCACTTGTCATATGACCTAAAATCAGACAACTTAGCAGCGTAATTAAATAAAAACCATTCCAATCCACCTACAATTCAGTTATAGGTTCTGTTCTTAGATTCTGAGAGAGTACACCAGATATATGTTTTTTCAGTACTCTTTCCATCCCCTTGACTCTTTTCACGGAAGTTAACTTTTCTATTGACAGCGCATGAACTGTTTGACAAAATGCCACACAAAAAGATAGCATCTTTTTCTTCCTCTCCAGCTCAAAGAATACGAACTAAGGAACAATCCTAAGGTTCGGTGGTAGCTCTCTTTGACTGAACAATCAAGCCAGAATAGATATGCTTCAATCGCTAAATAAAGATTATTAAATAAAACCATGTTTCGCGAAAGATACTGTCATAAGTACGGTTGTCAAAATGATCAATCGTATGAAAAGGCATTCAATAGTTATCAAGGAAAAGAGGTAATAAAACTTGGAATCCAGATATTTCACAGACACCGCTGTAACTCAATGATCTATGAAAACTAGAAGGTCTTTCTAAAATCCTCTCACTCCAGATTGAAATGTAACTAATAAGGCAACAACAATCTTGCGAGCCGTTTGTATACTACTGTAACTTCAAAACAGAAGAAGACAAGCATAAGCATTGTTGTACCTTGTTATGCCAGTATGTCCCAGTTTCAGCACTCTTTCCATCAGTAGGCTCTGCAACGAAACCCTTCATGCCCTCTTCACAGTCAATTTCAGCACTCTTTCTCACACCCATGATTCATGAAACCCTTGATTTCATGAATTTCATCATTGATTTCATGCCCTCTTCACAATTAATTTCAGCAGTCTCTGCAGTGAAACCCTTCATGCCCTCTTCACAATAAATTATCATGGACTCTGCAGCGAAACCCTTTATGCCCTCTTCACAATTAATTTCAGCACAATTTGCCCTCCTCACAATTAAATTGTGTGCTTTGTCAGCATTTTAAAGCAGAATGTTTAAATTGGGGGTGTACTTTCTTAGCTTTTTTCATATCAATAAATAGTTAAATTAAACTTAATTTGGGGGTGTGCTTTCTTAGCATTTTTCCTAGCAATAATAGTTAAATTAAATTTAATATAAATTTGTGATTAAAGTGTTAGAATTTTAAAAATTAACAACTATCATCAATTGTGTTGAATTTTTTTTTATGAAATAAGCTTGAAATATTTTTAGACCAACAAAAATTAAATCAAATTTATAATTATATTATATTTTATTTAAGATTGTGCATGTTAAACTCAAAGTATAATCAAAAGCATCATCAACAATTGTTGCCTTGTTTATGTTGATTAACATTTCTAAAGTTGCAATTTTAGATAAAAATATACAATTTGAAGATTGTCACGTTCCTCTTTTTGAGTAGATTTTTCGACTATCCATTATTATCACACCCAAATTTGTGATATTTTTGGTGCTAGGAAAAAAACAATGTAATGTGTCCTCTTTGGAATTGTCGTAAGTCTTACTCTCAAATCACAAATTCCATTAAAATAAGAAATTTTAGATAGTTAGAAATATAACTTTACCAATTAAAATGTATTTTAACAAGATAAATTTTGATTTAGGTCCTGCAATCATATTAAATAATATAGTCTTTGTGTTTGTGTTTGTGTGTGTAATTCATAAATATGAGTATTTCTATTAGGGTTAGTAATCACGCATATGAGTACAAATATGTATAATCGTTATAATTAATTAAATAAGTCATGTGACATTTATGTTTATTTTTAGTATTCATTCATAATAGGTTTTGAATGAGGGAGAATGATAGACTGACCACTACTACATTTGGGGCCAAATTTCGACAGAAGTTTCTGACGGGTAACTTTTTCTTACAAATTTGGTATTTTTTTTGTAATAGGCCCCAATGATGTCGGTATTCCGATGGGTGTTTAATTGACCATTAGAATTCCGACAGATTCGGGGTATACATTAAAAAAAAAAAGGTGAAACAACCTCATCATTTTTATTTCGATTGGAGAGCGGGAGAAAAGGAGCGACAGCTGAGCGCGGGAGAAGGTATGTGATTTCTTCATCTTTCGAGCATCTGGCATCATATTTGAATGCATTTCATTTTATTGTTGAGGGAGTTGCTCTCTGAAATGACCGCATTCTACTGGTGTCGTGCCCTAGCCAGTGCTTTATCTCTATTATTTGATGTTATTGGTGCTTGTGCTCAAGGATATCGATTCACTGTATTCAAGTGTTTGGATTCACGTTTGTTGATATTACTGGCATATGTGTTTAATGACGCCATTGTATACTGTTGTCATTGAAATGACCGCATTCTACTGGTGTCGTGCCCTAGCCCATGCTTTAACTCCATTATTTGCTGTTATTGGTGCTTGTGCTCAAGGATATCCATTTTTTTGAAATGTTGACTGTGGTTATCAAATGGACAGCCCGTGAGCTTCTAGCTAGGCGTCATTTGTATTGATAGCTTAGGGCATCAAATGTGTT
>MU226048.1:296493-324735 GCA_018584345.1 Thuja plicata
GACTTTCACAGTTTCACTTGAAGTCCTTACAAAACTTTAAAGACAAAACCTACAACCTACTATAGTGAAAATTTCAAAATTTTTAGGCGGAGGCCATAGGGACACAACACTAAGGATTTTCCCCTCCGTCTAAGTAGAACTTTCCAGAGACAAAAAGCTCTGCGAATTCATACAACCATCCATAGTCCACCAAGTCATCCAACATAAACCATTTGCAAAGAAAATCCCTACCAATCTACGCCCATTTCCTATGGTGCGTCAACTGTTGAGCATCCAGGTTCAAAAGAAAAGGTTGAATGGCCACATCTTCATCTGACTCGAAAAGCTTGTGTATATCACTTGCCCAAGGGATCCTCACCCCTAATTTTTCATAAACAACAACCTCAACGACGTCACCCAGGAATTCATGTTTGAATAGCTTCCTTAACAGAAGGAGCATATCCACCTTCTCTCCCCGAGGTCCAAAAGAGATGCCAAAAAATGGGACGTAATGTCCGTGTTAACTCGGTACCTATTGGCATTTTCCAAAAATTGACGACCCAACACCATCCTCACAGCCTCATTTGTGAAGGCTCCAAACTCCTTGCAAACTAATTCAAGGGTTTGGTTTGAGACTGGGCCCAAAAAGGCCTTTTGTTCCTCCGTAGATGTTCTTATCAAACGGATAGGAGTTTCCATCTTCAAAAAACAACTACCACAATATCTGAAATTATACTAATACAACCTAAAAACCAAAACCAGTGGCAATCTTTCAAGCACTAGCAAAGGTAGACCCAAACCAAAGGAGAATTGAAGAAGAAGGAAGCGTAGATCATCTATAAATAGCCCTTAATTCTTTCTCTAACCTAATTAATTCATTTGTCCTTCAAAATTTTGTAAATATTTCATATTAAAAGCACAATCATTCATATTAAAAGCATGAGTGTGTGAAATTAGAAATAGCCAGATTTAGTGTCAGTGATAAAACATTTCTTATATTAACGAAAATTGTGATACATTATCAACCGTCCACCTAAACAGATGTAAGACTTGATACGTGTAAATAATGATGTCATTACGTGATGTTGCATTAATTAGATAATAGTTATGGTGCAGATTAATTAAACTTCATCCATTCATCTAGGATCATCAAACAATCTCAAATAAGACATTTAACATTATAAAATGATGGATGTTACTGTTAGGTTGTGTGTCGATGCAAATTTTTGTGCTTATGGATACCAACATGTGTTTAATTTGCAAACAAGTTATTAGTTGGCATTGGCCAAACATGACGCATTGACAACCCCCATCTTTTGAAAATCGACAATAAAATATTTATTTTTCCCATACTTAATGATAGATTAGCAATATATATATATATATATATATATATATTTTCAAAAGGCACATAAAATTCGCCAGCACAAATATTTTTTTTCCCTTCAACAAAAATTTATTCGCCTCATATATTATAATGTATTTACTTCAAAATAAAAAAATTCGCCTCACACAATATATATTTTCCCCACATTAATGTATTATTCACCAAGATTTTATGGAATTTTGATTGGGCAGGGAAAAAATTGCCTTCACCTTTATATTATTTTCCTCATTTGGAAAAACAATTCGCCATCATCACGAAAATTTTTCCCCTAAATTAATGTGCGATTCGCTATGATTTTACACTTTTTCCTAGGAGGGGGTTTCTTAAAGGTATCCCTGATCTTGAAACCCTCTAACTTACATACCATTAAATCGGATATAAATAAATGGAGTATGAAACATGCATGCATATAAAAATCAGAAACACATACACACAAGTTGACACAAATTTTTTTATCATGGAAACCAAGTTAGGAGAAAAATAACATTGGGGTTGATTACCCAAAATGAGAAAATACCTTGTTAGAAGTATAACCTTATTACAATATATGGTGAATGCACATGCATTCATACTCATTACCTAGATCTCACTGCTCAAATGAAAATCCTCAGGCTACAACCCTGAGGAAGACTCACTTCCGTATAATCTGATCACTACAACGGTCCATACAAGTTTTTGTGAACTGTGTAAGTGACATCTACCTCATATTTGATACAACTCCAATGTAGCACAATGCAGTCCTTTGTTCAACCCCTTGCTAAAACACTTGTGATTCCCACTAAATTAGTCTCTCCCTTTTCTATCCACCTATAGCATACACATCCATGATCTGCACCTTTAATTTTCCCTAATTCATCATTTTATATCAAGAACTAGGTCGACAAAATCTTAATTCACCATTTCTTCAATCAATGTGCCAGATTTAATGATTCAAATCCATCTCTGACTGATAGGTCATAACCACCATCTATAACCACCACCTTTAGATCATAAATCTCCCAGATTTCACGATTTAGCACTTCCACAACATGATTTACCAACTAAGTTAGCCAAGAATATGAACAATAATAAAACTATCACTTGCACCGAAAGAACATGAACATAAATTAGTTGTTTCCAAAAGCATAAACCTCAAACCCCTAAATTTCAAAACCCTCTAACTTGTGTACCCTTAAATCCGATCTGAATAAATGGAGTATGAAACATGCATGCATATACAATTCAAAAATATATCCACACAACTTGACACAAGATTTTTATTATGGAAAGCTAGTTAGGAGAAAAACCACATTGGGACTGATTACCCACAATAAGAAAATACCTTTCTAGATGTATAACCTTATTAAAAATATGGGGAATGCACATGCATTTAGGCTCACTACCTAGAGCTCACTGCTCAACTGAAAAGCCTCGAGCTGCAACTCTGAGGAAGGCTCACTGTCTTAGAATTTGATCACTACAATGATTTTTACAAGTTTTGTGAACTATGTAAGTGACATCTACCTCATGTATGATACAAATCCAATGTAGCACAATGAAAATATTTGTTCAACCCCTTTTTGAAACACTTTTGATTCCCAATAAATTACGATCTCCCTTCGCTACCCACCTCTAGCATCCGCATCCACGATTTGAACCTTTAATTTTCCCTAATTCATCATTTTACATCAAGAACTAGGTCAACAAAAACCTAATTTACCATCTCTTCAATCAATGCATTGTATTTCATGATTCAAATCCATCTCTGAATGCTAGGTCATAGACACCGTCTATAAGCACCACCTTGAGATCATAAATCTCCCATATTTCATGATTTAGCACTTGCACAACATGATTTACCAACTAAGTTAGCCAAGAACATGAACAATAATAAAACTAGCACTTGCACCGAAAGAATTTGCAATGTATACGTCGATAGGTCTTTAATGTGGAAGCATAATATAAGCTTAACATAATATTATTTAAATCACCAAATAATTATGCAACACGTGGTGTTGGGCCCCTACTCTATGAGCCTTAAAGACGAGGTGAATAATGACCTAGATCAATAATTTCAGTTCCTATTGAAGGCTAGATGAGAACTAAATAGAGAAATGATCTTAAGCTTTAAGCATAAATTTTCTCCACCTATATGAAGCCCCTTGATGCCTGTTTGAAACTCAAATGGGGGGAAGACCAAGTGAATAATGAACTAAAACAACTACACAAATATTGTGTTGCGCCAGATCCAACTTATCATGCACATATTTCAAATTCTCAAAGATTAAATTCAAACAAACTCAGGTCAGATTATAAGAACATGTCATCCTTTCCTATGTCAATTTTAGTATTTGGCTCATTTTCCAAAGAAAAAAAGGAAAAAACCCACAAAACGTACCTTTCCCATATTGATTCGTTACAAGGCTGAGTGATTTGCAATAAGTTGTGAAAGTGATTAAATAAATTAATTGATGAATTGCAATGCTATTTTCAAATGAGCCAAGAGGAGATACATCCACCTAGGTTTTTGATGAAGGGTGCTCCCCTTATTAACACAAACACACAACAAAATGGAGAATAACAAGATTTGCAAAGACAGGAAATGGGCTTTCTATTATCCACCATGAAATGGAATTACAAGATTTTGAAATATAACATGCACCTTCAGAAATGAAACATACACAACCACATGGGAATTTTAGTACAATAATCTACAAGGAAGAGCCACCAGTTGCATAACCCAGAACTCCCTAGACAACCCTACGGGCCTTCAATATATAGGCAATTTTAACCGCCCAAGAAGATTTTAGAAATCAAACCCTAAAAATTGAGGCTAACCATCCCTAAGATATTATTATCCATTTTTATTACATTAGAGTAGGCCCAATAAAATTTGTAACCCAAAAATAAATTTTGAAGAAACTTTAACTTTTTCAAGTTCAGGTAGCGCAACTTCTGGAGACCATAACTCATCAACCATTGACCTGATGGGCCATCGTAACCCCATTTTGGAAATTCCATGAAGTTCTCTAAAAAACCTCACTCGTTCAAGCTCTAGTTAGCCAAAGTTTCAACCCCATTCAAAGCCTCTAAAGCCTTCAAAACTGAGTTTGAAGTTTCTATACCCTGCTGCCAATACCGAAAAATATTCAATATCTACAAAACTAGACTTGATCTGGCAATGAAACTTTACTGGAAAGTTGATATAATCAAAGTGAACCTCCAAGGAAGAAAATAGAACATTCTAAGCTCAAATGGAAAACTTACTAAAAATAGTAACTTTCCAGAAATAACAACTCTGCACAAAATAGCCCTTATTGAAAAGAAACCAAAAGATATTTTTGGGTGATGCAAGATTTCTCTTACACCCAGGATGCTCCTGCATCAGACATCCAGGGTATTTTGAGAAGTGACTCTATCACTTCTTAGGTGGTCAAAGGAAAACCAAGATGGTTAACCTCCTCCCTTGATAGCCATGATGAATCTTCTATAGGTCATCCTTTCCATTTGACCAAATATTCTTCATACTTCTTGTTCCTTGTGCTTCTGCCAACACGACTATCCTAAATCTCTTCAATCTCCTCTGTAGCTCAAGTAGTTGTTGGAATATTCCATTGTGCTTCTGTGATCTAATCCTCAACACCTCCCTCATGATATTCTGTCAAATCTGAAATGTTAAATATTGGTGAAATATTGAGTTCATTGGGAAACTCTACTTCATAAGCATTTCCTGAATCATGCTTCTTCAATATTTTGCATGGTCCAAACTTCTTCATCTTTAACTTATTATATGTTCCTACTGGAAATCTCTCCTTTCTCAAATGAACCATGACTTCATCTCCCACCTAGAATTCCTTGTGCCATTTCCTTGTCTGCCTTAGCCTTGTACTATGTATTCATTTTATTAATATGCTACCTCACCTCCTCATGAAATTTTTTAAAGTGTTTTGTAAAGTCTTCACCTTCAACACTACTTGTCTTGCCTTTGTCCAACTTTCTTAATTCTAATGCATTTTTGGGACTACTTCCATATATTATCTGGAATGGTGATTTACAAGTGCTCCTATTGACAAAATTATTATATGCAAATTCCATTTGTGGTAAAACCAAATCCCATCCCTTTGGTTTATCTCCAACCAAGCATCTCAACAGGTTTCTGAAACTCCTATTCACAACTTCCGTTTGTCCATCAGTCTGTGGATAGTGTGCTGAGCTGAACTTCAAATCTGTCTTCAACTTTTTCCACAAGGTTCTCCAAAAGTACCCAACAAACTTGGTGTCCCGATCTGAAACTATGCTCTTTGGTAATCCACGTAGTCTTACCACCTCCCTGAAAAACAATTCTGCTACATGAACAACATCATTAGTCTTCTTGTAAGGAATGAAATGTGCCACTTTTGAAAACCTATCCACCACTACAAAGATGGAAGCATGCCCTCTCTGATTTCTTGGTAGGCCAAGAACAAAGTCCATACTAATATCCTCCCATGGCTTCTTTAGTATAGGTAATGGATGATACAACCCTGTATTCTTATTTACTCCTTTTTCCATTTGACATACCCTGCAGCCTTATACAAATTTCTTAACATCTTGCTGCAGCTGTGGCCAATAATAGTTTTCACTAACCAGAGAAATGGTTTAATCTTGCCCAAAATGTCCATCTAGTCCTCCTTTATGTTTTTATTTGATTAGATTCTCCCTCATGGAACTCTTTGGAATGCACAACTAACTACCTCTAAACAACATATCATCCTGGATAATGAAAATCCAACCATTTGGTTCTATCCAGAGTAACAAATTCTCTACAAGCTTTCCAAGCTTCACCAAAATCAAGATCTTCAAGATACAAACTCTTGAGTTCCTTGAACCCAACAACCTCAATCTGCATCTCTATCATCAAAATTAGTCTTCTACTAAGGGCATCTACAACCCTATTAGACTTCCCACTCCTATTTTTCAAAACAAAAGTGTAACTCTGCAAAAACTCAACCCTTTTCAAATGCCTCTGATTCAACTTTCCTTGACTATTCAAATATTGGAAAGCTTGATGATCAGTAAATAAAACAAAATATTTTGGCAAAAGGTAATGTCTCCACTTTCTCAAGGCCTAAACTACATGATGTAAGAGAAGTGGGTCCAATACTAGAGATTCATCCTGACTCTGCTCTAAGGTCTCTTGCACGGACCTTCTAGGGTATTCTACACCCTAACCTAAAGGAAGTCACTAAGATCTTCACCTTTCCCTCAAGACCCAGTCCCCCATAAATAAATCATCTCTCCATGCTTTCTGAACCTACAAGGGTAGATTCACGCTTCTGGCCAAATCAACTTAATCAGCCAATACCCTTACAACATATTCCTCTTACTATTCTTCCCTAACTAGACTATCCTCAAGCTCGCCTAGGGTAAGAACTCCACTTGCATGTCTGACCTCTCTTCTACTAAAACAAAACCTAAAACTATATTCAAGGGCTCCTCTCGAATCCTATCTAGGCGCATGGTTCTTACCATGGATTCAAGAACCTCGAGGAGCCATGCAATATTACAACCCAAAATGGGTTAAGAACTTACAACTTGTAAAACAAAACAAAACTAAGCTATATGCACTTGAATAGAACAATAAAAACTCAAAGGATAGACTAAAAACACACTGCAACTTATTTTCAAAATCCTCTGACTATTAAAATAAGCATCCATCATTCTAAACAACATGTAGGAAGATATTTATCCCGCACTTCTTCAACAACTTTCACCAACCTCGTAAATGTAGGTATGGCGATCATTTTGCAACTTTCCATCATTTCAGCTAGGTGTCTCTGCCCATTGAAGGCAAGGCGACACATAAAAAGCCATTAAGATTGACTAGGTTTGTCATAAAAGACAAAGTCATGATTTGCGGGTCGTTAACTGACATTACCGAATGCTAGTATTGACTTTACCAAGCAGCAAAATGAGCATCGGTAAAAATAGAATCATCAACACGCGAGCGTCAAAACAAACCCAAAATCTGCATGCAACCATGAGCAACATCCCCGAGTGTCAAGTGTAACCCGTGAGACATTACCGAGTGTTCTGCACAACATACCCGAGCAACCTAGTGTAACCGGAGCAACATCACCGAGTAGCATTCCCAAGAAACAGAGTTTCCCAAGCACCAGTGTAAACCTAGCACCAGTATAACTTGGTGCATTTTCACTATATTTGGTTGCTAGAGCCTTGGTTGGATTCCCAGAGGTTTGTAAACCACCTTAACACACACTAAATTGCAAAGCAAACTACTAAGCAACTATGGTGTTTTTTCATCGATTGACCTTGGTCATTATAAAAGTGGTAGAACAAAACACCTTACAAACAACCTACAAGCCCAAAATGCTTTCTAACCTAGGTGATCCTGCACCATACTCCCTCAAACAAAAGAAATCAACTTCCAGGTGATTGGAGCAAGTCAGGATTGATGCCTAACTTCTTGAAATTTGTCTCTTGCACCCATGTTGCCTCTGAATCAGCTTGTCCTTTCCATTTCACTAGATGTTCCATGTAGGTCTACCTTCTAGTCTACTTGGCAACTCTTGAATTCATGATTTTATCTGCCTTTGGTTTCAGTGCAACTGGAAGCTTTAATGCCTTGAGGTCTTCAGTGCCTGCTATTAGATCATGACCTCCTTCTGGAATTGGTCCTTTAAAGGACACCAGATCTACCACATAGAAAATTGGAGATAATCCCATGTTTGCAGGAAGATCAAATTTATAAGCATTAGACCCATACTTTGCCAGAATTTCACAGGGGCGCCCTATCTTCCTCATCTGAAGTTTACTCGAAACTCCTTTCTACAACCTTGCTTTGTTTAGGTGCACCATGACCAAATCTCCAACTTGGAACTGAACATCTCTTTTCCTTGCATCTACCTTCTGCTTGGTGTGAATTGTATTTTCCACCAATGCTTGTTTTACTGAATCATGGACCTCTTTCATGGATTGAGAAAAATCTTTAGCATACCCACTCTTTTTTGTGTTGCTTCCAAGATCCTTGAGTTCACATATACCCCTGGGATGAATCCCATACACTATTTCAAAAGGGCTCTTTCCAGTGGATCTATTGACTGTATCATTATAGGCAAATTCTTGTTGAGCAAGTAACTGATCCCATGATTGTCCATACTCTTTTGTGAGACACCTCAAAAGATTTCCTAAGATTTGGTTCACCACTTCGGTTTGACTATCAGTCTGTGGATGATATGTCGAGCTAAAGGAAAGATTAGTACCAAGCTTCTGCCACAAGGTTTTCCAAAAATGACTCATAAACTTGGAGTCTCGGTCTCATACAATACTCAAAGGTAATCCATGTATCCTTACTGCTTCTCTAAAGAATAGATTTTCTATGTAACATGCATCATGTGTGATCTTGCATGGCACAAAGTGAGCCATCTTGCTGAACCTATCAACAATCACAAAGATGTTGTCCATTCCTTGCTTGGTTTTTGGTAATCTAGGTACAAAATCTATACTAAGGCATTCCTAAGGTCTATTTGGGATAGGAAGGGGTTGGTACAATCCTACATTGGATGAAGTCCCCTTGGCCTTATGACAGACTATACATGTCTCTACATACTTCTAGACATCTCTACTCATTTTTGGCCAATAGTAATATCTCTTTACCAATTCTAGAGTTTTATTCAACCCGAAATGTCCATGTAATGAACCATTATGCTTCTCTTGTACTATGTTCTCCCTCATTGAACCTCTCGGTACACAGAGTTGTCCTGATTTAAACAAAAAACCTTCTTGAAGAGTATACTCAGAATACTCACTATGAAAATGATTTTGAAATTTTTTACATACCTTGTATGTTGTTGAAAAGTCTTCATTTGCTGGATACAGATCCTTAAAGCTTTCTATGCCAAGGCTTCTTAGCTGAACTTCTTGTATCGTGAGTAACCTTCTACTCAATGCATCTGCTACCTTGTTATGTACTCCCTTCTTGTGCTTTATGGTGAAGGTATATGCATGTATATACTCCACCCATTTCATATGCTTATGACTTAGTTTGTCATATGAATTCAGAAAACTTAAAGCCTGATTATCGGTAAAGACTACTCATTCTTTGGGAAGGAGATAATGTCTCCATTTCCTTAGTGCTTGCACTAATGCATACAATTCCAAATCATATGAGGAATACCTCATCTTTGCATCATTGAGTTTCTCACTATGAAAGGCTACTAGCTTTCCTTCTTGACTCAAAACTGCGTTGACAACAATATTGCTAGCATCACACTCCATAGTAAACAACTTGTCAAAAAAAGGAAGTGTCAATATCGATTGAGTTTCTATCCTTTCCTTTAAATTTTCAAATCCCTTATTAGCCTTCTCATTCCATTGGAACTTGGCTTTCATACCTCCCTTGATGGTATCTAAAATAGGTGCACTGATTTCACTGAACTGCTTGATGAATTTTTGTAGAACTGTGCTAAACCATGGAAGATTCTTACTTTAGTAGCTGACTTCAATGTAGGCCAATTCAAGAATGCTTCCACCTTTCTTATATCCATCTTCAAATTACCCTCTGAGATTACAAAACCTAGATATACCAACTCTCGCTTCATGAACTCACTTGTTTCCAAGTTGATTGCCAACTTTTCCTCATGCAGTCTTTGCATTACCATTTTCAGATGTCTAAGATGATCATATTTTGCTTTGTTGAACACTAGGATGTCATATAAGTACACTACAACCCATTTTCCAATGAAGGCCTTCAAAATCTCATTCATCAATCTCATAAATGTGCATGGGGCATTTGACAACCCAAAAGGCATAACAAGCCATTCATACAGTCCTTCGGTAGTCTTAAAAGCAGTCTTCCACTCATCTCCTACTTTGATTCTTATTTGATGATATCCACTCTTAAGATCTATCTTGGAGTAATATCTAGCTCCACTGAGACAATCCATCAAATCTTCTATTCTCGGTATGGGGAACCTATACCGGATAGTGATCCTATTTATGGCCCTAGAATCGGTACACAACCTCCAAGTACCATCTTTCTTTGGGGCTAAGACTGTGGGAACAACACATGGACTTATGCTCTTTCTAATCAACCCTTGGTCAATTAGTGCTTTGATTTGGTTGGAAATCTTTGTATTCTGCTGTGGGGTCATTTTATAAGCAGCTTTATTTGGAAGTGAGGCTCTTGGGATAAAGTCAATCTGATGACTAATAGATCTCTTAGGTGGCAGGGCAGCTGGTTGACCATCACTAACTATGGTATGATAATGAGTTTACAACCTTTGAATCTCTAAAGGTAACTCTTCTCTCTTATTACTCTCTTCATGCTTTGGTTTTAGAACTAAAGCAAAGCCTATTTCATCTTCTTCCTTCAGTGTCTTCGAGAACTCTTTCTCACCAACCAACAGTAGGTTGGGACCCCTTTTCTTCACTTCACCTTCTTCCAAGATTGACTGTATCTTGAAAGTCATTCCATATTTCTTAAAGGAATAGGAGTTCTTGACTCCATTATGCACTACAACTCTGTCAAACTCCCATGGTCTACCCAACAATAGATGAAAAGCATCCATGGGTAGGATATCACACAACACTTGGTCCTTATATCTCCCTATGGAAAATTCTACCCAAGCTTGTTCATTAACTAATACATGCTGATCTTTATTCAGCCAAGTAACTCTATAAGGATTTGTATGAGGAATCCTTTTTAACTTTAACTTTTCAATAGCTTCTAAAGAAATAATATTATCAGTAGATCCCGAATCTATGATAACTTTATAGACCTTACCGAGTACCTTGCATTTGACTTGAAACAAAGATCTTCTTTGGCTTGGATCTTCTTTTCCGGGTTCTTTGAGGAGTGATCTACAAATCATTAGATTCTCTCCCATCTCAGAATTTAGTGAAATCGTCTTGCTGCTAGAAGGCTCTTCTTGCACATAGTGAACTCTCTTTTCTCCTCCTTGTAATGTAGAACTCTTCTCAGGACACCAATATGCGGGATGTCCAAATTGTTGACAGTTGTAACACTTCATCAAAGAGAAGTAAGATCCTCTCCCTTGGTTATTAGTTCTTCCTCTTGAACTATTATTTGAACCTCTTCCTTTGTTGTAACCACCTCTTATGTTACTAGATTCTCCTTGATTCTCGGTGAGTCTGGACTCACTTTGATTCTTAGCCTCAGAATTCCTTCCTCCATATCCCCCTCTATGACCTCTATTGTCTCTTCCTCTGTCTCTACTATTTGAATCTTGTTTCTTCTTGAAATTCTCCTCTACTTTGAGGGATAGTTGGTAACATTGGTGTACAGTCTTGGGACTTAAGAGACTAATTTCCTCTTGGATACTCCACTTGAGTCCACTCAGATACCTAGCCACTTTTAGGCTTTCTTCTTCCATCATATGAGACCTTAAGCATATCTTATGTAATTCTTCTGTATAGACACTGAATTCTAAGTCTTTCTGTCACAGATTCTACCTTTTCTTGTGCAAATGTACTTCATAATGAACAAGAAGGTAAGTTTCCTTCATCTTAGCCACCATACCTTTCCAACTAGTTATGGGGTTCTTTCCTTCTTTAGTCCTTTCATCTTGGACAAATTTCCACCAAGTGATATTAGTTCCTCTCAATCTTGTCTTGGCTATTCTTACTTTTTGAGCTTCGGTCACACTATCACAATCAAAGTGATTTTCAAGACCTTTTATCTATTCCATGATTAATTATGGATCCATCTTTCCACTAAATAGAGGCACACCTTCTAAGGACTCACCACTCATTGCCTTCAATGATTTCAAGAATGGTTATTCTTGAAGCACAGGGTCTGGCTCTAGTGTTATGTCTTCCTCGGCCACCGATTTACCCTTTCCATCTGCTTCTCTCATCAGTTCACTGACTGCTACAGTCCTAAGATGCACTTCTTCCAACTTTGTTGCCATTTCGGCCAACTGTTCATTCAAGAGTCTGTTCTCCTCTTTTTGCTCTTCTACATTCTTTGTTAACTCTGCATTGGTCACCATCTTGGATGAATCTATAGATTCCACTAAAAATAACACCCAAAACAACACAAGCCCAAATCTTCAAAAGCTCTGATACCAATTTGATGTAATGGAAGTGGGTCCAATACTAGAGAGTCATCCTGACTCTGCTTTAAGGTCACTTACATGAACCTTCTGGGGTATTCTACACCCTAACCTAAAGGAATTCACTAAGATCTTCATCTTTCCCTCAAGACCCAGTCCCCCATAAATAAATCATCTCTCCATGCTTTCTGAACCTACAAGGGTAGATCATGCTTCTGGCCGAATCAACTTATTCAGCCAATACCATTACAACATATTCCTCTTACTATTCTTCCCTAACTGGACTATCCTCAAGCTCACCTAGGGTATGAAATCCACTTTCATGTATGACCTCTCTTCACTAAAAAAAAATCTAAAACTATATACAAGGGCTCCTCTCAAATCCTATCTAGGCGCATGGTTCTCACCATGGATTCAAGAACCTCAAGGAGCCATGCAATATTACAACCCAAAATAGATTAAGAACTTACAACGTGTAAAAAAAAACAAAACAAAGCAATATGCACTTGAATAGAACAATAAAAAATCAAAGGATAGACTAAAAACACACTGCAAATTTTGTTCAAAATCCTCTAATTGTTACAATAAGCATCCATCATTCTAAACAACATGCAGGAAGATATTTATCCCGCGCTTCTTCAACAACTTTCACCAACCTCGTATATGCAAGTATGATGATCATTTTTCAACTTTCCATCACTTCAGCTAGTGTCACTGCCCATTGAAGGCAAGGCAACATGTAACAAGCCATTAAGATTGACTAGGTCTGTCAAAAAAGACAAAGCCATGATTTGCAGACTGTTAACCAACATTACCGAACGCCAGTGTTGACTTTACTGAGCAGCAAAATGAGTGTCAGTAAAAATAGAATCATCAACACCTGAGCATTAGAACAAACCCAAAATATGCAAGCAACCCTGAGAAACATCACCGAGCAACATCCTCGAGCACCAAGTGTAACCCGAGAGACATTACTGAGTGTTCCGCACAACATACGCAAGCAACCTAGTGTAACTCGAGCAACATCACCGAGTAGCATTCCTGAGCAATAGAGTTGCTCGAGCACCAGTGTAAATCGAGCACCAATATAACTTGGTTCCTTTTCACCATCTTTGGTTGCTAGATCCTGTGTTGGATTCTCGGAGGTTTCTAAACCACCTTAACACACACTAAACTGCAAAGCAAACTACTAAGCAACTATGGTGTTTGTTCACCGATTGACCTTGGTCATTACAAAAGTGGTAGAAAAAAACACCTTACAAACAACCTACAAGCCCGAAATGATTTCTAACCTAGGTTCTCCTGTACCACTATAGCATATAACTCCTAATCATAAACATAATATTTTCTCATGGCATCATTCAACTTCTCACTAAAATAGGTAATGGGTTTACCTTCCTGACTCAAAACTCCTCCAATAGCATTACCACTAGCATCACAGTCTACTTGAAACACCTTGTTGAAATATGGAAGTGCTAAAATAGGCTATTCTATAACTTTTATTTTCAACAATTCAAAAATCTTATCTACCCCTAAAATCCACTTAAACTCTTTCCTACCCCCTCTCATTGGTTCAGTCAAGGGTCTACAGATACTACTGAAACTTTGAATAAAATTTCTGTAAAAAATAGCCAAACCATGAAAAGATCTTACCTCAGTAGCACTCCTTGGGGTAGGCCATTCGAGGATAGCTTGGACCTTCTCTGGGTCCATTTTTAGACCTTCTACTAAGACTACAAATCCCAGATACACCAATTCCTTCTTCACAAAACTGCACTTCTTGAGATTAATCAACAACTTCTCTTCCCTTAACCTCTCAAACACCTTACGAATATGCATCATATGTTCTTCCAATGGCTTACTGAAAATCAAAATATCATCCAGGTAAACAATAACAAACTTACCCAGAAATTATTTTAGTACTTCATTCATGAGCTGCATGAATGTGCTCAGTGCATTGGTTAGCCCAAAAGGCATGTCTAACCACTCATACAAGCCCTCCTTTATCTTGAAGGTTGTCTTCCATTTATCTCCTTCTCTGATCCTAATTTGGTGATATCCACTCTTTAGATCTATCTTTTTGAAATACTCAGCTCCACTCAAACAATCCGTAATATCATCCATTCTTGGCAAGGCAAATATGTACTTGATAGTGATCTTGTTGATAGCTCGAGAATCTATACACATCCTCCATTCTCCATTTGTCTTTGGTGTTAATACCGTTGGTACAGCACATGGACTTAAGCTCTCTTGGATCAATCCCTCCTGCAATAACTCATGCACTTGTCTGTTCAATTCCTCACTCTATGCTGGAGTCATCCTATGGGTTGCCTTATTTGGTAAACTGACCCCTGGGATCAAGTCCATCTAGTGACTAATATTTCTCACTGGTGGTAATCCATCAAGTACATTATCATAAACAATATCCTAAAACTCCTCCAACAAGTCTGTAACTTCTACAGGTACATCTTCTAATTCTTCTTTACCCACTTTTGGAATTAGGGAAAAACACATATGCTCATGTCTCGTACCTTCTAAGAACTTTCTTCCGTCAACTCAACATATTCTGGCATTACTACATAACTTTTCTCCCATTTCCTTCAATGGCTTTAGCTTGTGTCAGACTCCAGCCTTTGTCAAAGAATAAGTTTTAGCATGACCATCATGTATGGCATGCCTATCGAACTGCCAAGGCCTTCCCAACAACAAATGACATGCATCCATGGGGATGATATCACAAAGTACCTCATCTTGGTAAATCCCAATCTTGAACTTTACTGAGCATTGATCATTTACTAGGATCTTGTGGTCATCCTACACCCAAGAAATTCTGTATGGACGTGGGTGTTTTTCCCTTTTCAGCTTCAATTTTGTGACCATTTCTTCTAATACTAGATTATCAGTGCTTCCACCATCAATAATCACATCACAACACTTATCCTCGCACTTGCATCTAGTGCAAAATAAGCTCTTCCTCTGATCTAAGCTCTTCTCTTCATTTATCAGGATCCTCCTAACAACTAGGGTTTCTCCTCTCTCAGCATCATCTGAGAGTTCTAACTGAGCTTCTTCATTTGCATGCGCAACTCATGCATGACCTTCATTCCTCCTATATGTCCTTCCTTGATGTTGTGGGCATTCATAGTTTCACTGTCCTTCTTCTCCGCAATGGAAACATGTCTCATGAAAACTGCCTCTTCATGGTCCTTTCCCTCTTCCTCTTCCTCTCTGATCCCTATTATTTTAATCATAGGAACGATTGAAATTTTTTCCCCTCTAATTCTGACTACTACTTGACTCATCATTTTTTTTCTGATCTTCCTTTCAGCCTCCATAAGATCGTTTGCTGGATCTTCCACCACGACCTCTTCCACCTTGCTTGGTTTTAAAATTCTTATTTAGCCTCTCCTCCACCCTTAAGGCAAACTGGTATGACCCTTCAATGCTTATCATTCTAACTAGACTCAATTCATCCTGAATACTTGACCGCAATCCATAAAGATAACGGGCAACTTTTTCCTTCTCAGGTTTTGCATGATGTGCTCTAATGAGGACTCGGTAGAAATCGTCTGTATAATCCTCCACATATTTTCCCGCTTGTTTCAACCCTTGCATTTTTCTTAGAAGATCTAGTTCATAATCAATGGGAATGAACTATCTCTTCAACTTCTCCACCATTCGGTCCCATCTTGTGATTTTCTCCTTTCCTCTTCTATTCCTCTCCAACTGAATCTCCTGCTGCCAAATTTTTGCATAGCCCTTCAGTTTAGCCTTCGTAAATTTGACTCGATCTGGGTCTTCAACATCTTCATACTCAAAATATTCTTCTAGATCATTGATCCAGTCAATCAGCTCCTCTGGGTTAAGATTTCCAAAAAACGTGGGAACTTCAATCTTGGGTCTCTTTCCAATCTTGGAAATGGCTCTCAAAATCCTATCATGTTCAGGTTCTCTAGGAACTTCTGGTGCTTCCTAGTTACCTTTTCCTTCTTCTTTGAATTCCTCATCACTTTCATCTCTAACCACAATATTCACTCCTCTACACAAATCCTCTTGCAATGCTTGCACTTGTCTCTAGAGGACTCTAAAACCCTCTTCTATCACACCTCCAACTCTTCTGCCATGGTTCCTTTGTGGAGGCATTTTTGGCTCTGATCATGCGAACCCACAACCACAATCCTGGTGCAAAATGCCTCACAATTGGTGATCTGTCTACACACTCAGGAACTCCTGCTTTGATACTACTTGATGAAGGGTGCTCCCCTTATTAACACAAACACAAAAAAATCAATAATAACAAGATTTGCAAAGATAGGAATTGGGATTTCTATTATCCACCATGAAATGAAATTACAATATTCTGAAATATAAAATGCGCCTTCAGAAATGCAACATGCACAACCACATGGGCATTTTATTACAATAATCTGCAAGCCAGAGCCACCAGCTACATAACCCAGAACTCCCTAGACAACCCTACGGGCCTTCAATATATAGGCAATTTTAACCGCCCAAGAAGATTCTAGAAATCAAACCCTAAAGTTTGAGGTTGTCCATCCCTAAGATATTATTATTCATTTTTATTACATTAGAGTAGGCCCAAACAACTTCAGAGCCCAAAAATAAATTTTGAAGAAACTTTAACTTTTTCAAGTTCAAGTAGTGCAACTTCCAGAGACCATTACTCATCAACCGTTGACCCGATGTGCCACCGTAAGCCCATTTTGGAAATGCCACAAAGTTCTCTACAACATCTGGCTTGTGCAAGCTCTAGTTAGCCAAGGTTTTGACCCCATTCGGAGCCTCTAAAGCCTTCAAAATTGAGTTTGAACTTTCTGTATGTTGTTGCCAATACCGAAAAATATTCAAGATCTACAAAACTAGACTTGATCTGGTAATATAACTTTATTGGTAGGCTGATACAATCAAAGTGAACCTCCAGGGAAGAAAATAGAACATTTTGAGCTCAAACGGAAAACTTACTAAAATAGTAACTTTCCAGAAATAGCAACTCTGCACAAAATAGCCCTTATTGAAAATAAACCATAAAATATTTTGGGTGATGCAAGATTGCTCTTACACCCAGGATGCTCCTGCATCAGCTTTTCATCATCCCCCACAATAAGGTATCACCGATGCTTAGCAAGGCACAACATAACATATAATTGAAGCTAGTGAATCATAGTAATACCAAAAGTGAATATTAAAGATGCAAATTATAGCATCTTTTAATCAAATGGTAAGCTCGCCTCTATTGAATCATTACAAGACACAACCATTCACGTTAAAATTTTGAACTCTATAGCTCAATACAAAACAAGACATATTACAATGATGTCAGAATGAATGAAAGTGAGCTAACTAAATATGACTTCCACAATTCCACGTGCAACAGGAAAATTTCATTGCATGCAGATCATGTAACAATAATATACATAGGACCTGTGCTACCATTCCCCAATTTGATCCACTTAGAGAAATTACTAATCCATCCAAATATGGTACAAAAATAAAGCAATGTAGCACCCATATCACTTTATTGTCCAAAAACCCAATAATTTTAAATTTGAGTTATCGCATTTACTCTTCCTCTGCTTCAGATCCATTTGCCCAAGCATCCTACAATACAATCATTTCAGTGATTTGATAAAATTGAATAACCACAAATAAAATGAACTATGCACAATCAAATGATAGACAAATAGTTTGTGCCAGACGATATTGTATCTTATGCATGTAAACATGGCACAAACACCCTTAAAATTTCAAATAAAAATTGGGCAATTCAAACCACAGTCACAAACATTAGTTCAACAGACAAAATGCAATGTAGAACTACTTCCACGCAAACACGGTGGACAACAAATACAATATCTTAAAATAAAAAATAATTTTAGAGAATGAACAAAAAGGAGTAAAAACAAACAAACATCCAACACCAACATCCAAAATCCAAAGGTACTATTGACCCAGACTTGAATTAAGACATTCAAATAGATAGGTGAGGCATCTAACAAGATTATTTACTCTCTTCAACTTAAAAATCACTACCAATGATGAAAATAACTCCACTGGAACCAAAGGCTTACCAATGCACCTTAACATGACTTCTTTGCACTTTGACAATTCACCAAGGAAATAATGATTCCCTTCATTATCAATAACTGATCACAATGCTTAAAGGACCAGTAACTCATCAACAATTGTTCTCCAACATTCCTTTAATCAAACTCCAAGATTCAGGAACCATTTTTCAATAAACTGATTTCTAGTTTTGCAAAAATCCATTTTCCAACTCTCAACACAAGGCATAAATCAAAATACTCGCCATCAACATGGAATTCACCAATGTGTAAGGATTCTTCATGGATCAACTTCTACTTCTCTCACATAGCACTTCCCACAATGACCCTGAATAATAGTTGCAAAGTTCAACACACCTAAGGGTCATCCACATGCCCTTCTTGGACTCTTGAAAATCTATTCTCGAACCAAGGACCTCCCTGTCATAGAACTATGCTACAAAATCAGACTAAATTCAACAAAATACAATAAGCCCTGATCATAGTTTAATGATTAATGACAACTCCAAATCCTAAAAAACTTCAAAATAACACTTTCAAACACTTTTACATACTAAATCTTGTCTTTGATCACCTTTGAATAGGATCCCATTAGAACTTCCAAGAATATTTATGGAATCAAACGCTCACTTGAAACACAAGTCACTTGGTTCCTTTCAAGCAATGAAGAACTTTGACGTTAAAAGAATATGATTTTAAGAAATTTTCAATGGTGTATTTGTGAGAAATCAGTAAATCTATCTCCAAACCCTTGAATTGGAGGGTTTTAGAACAATTTTGGAAGATCTCATTCACAATTACCATATACCCGTCGATGAAAAAATTAAGGTGGTGCTAACCATATAACCATTGAATTTAAGTGTATGCGAAATAGAGACGAAAATCCTAAAGATAAAAATAGGGGGTGGTTGACTTTAAGTGTATGTTGAAATAGAGACAAAAATGAGGAGTGTCACAATTTCAATGAACGTCGGGCAAAAATATAATTTTTTAAAAAAAATTTCATATTAAATACACAGGTACCCAATGATACAATTAATTATTAGACTTTCATTAGAAAGATTCATCGTATTTTGAAGTCAAATGAGTTAGTGTGGTCCCCCATTGACAACAACTCCAACAATTAGCTTAACATCCACTCATGCATACACACGAGGCAATAAGAAGAGGTCTTCCAATAAATTATGAATAGGCGTGGCACATTGCTGGAAAATCGCTTGACATAATACAACTATTTCCATCCACAAATAAGCATGGCACGTTGTCGGCATAACCCCTGAAAAAACATAATAGTTCCCTTCCAAGCATGGAAACCATGAGCAAACAAAAGAGGAAGTATACATGTGCTTTCTTATTCCCAAGGAGACTTCACAAGAAAAGAATCATAAGTGCCCCAAATAATTGCAACAAAAACATAAAACCAAACTTAACATAAAGTCGTGCTCTCTCAACACAAAATCCACTCGATTATACAAGAGTCCAACCAGGTATGCATAGGCCATCAAGGTTAAATGGTTAAATCCATTTACATCCATAAATTCCAATTAAAAAATATTACTCACAGAACAACACAAGAGCCTTTTCTTATACAATCAAGCATGGACTTACAACACATCAAATTTTTGAATTAGTTTCCAGTTATAAGCACCTTAATCCATGTCAAGAGCAAGGCAACATAATACACCATAACATATTTCAGCTACATGCCAATAAAAAGAAATACACGAGAAGCTAGGAGAACCAAATTATAATGCCAAGACTCCCAATTGTGCACCCATTTCACACTAACTTTGGTGAAAGTGTCTGGAATCCAGTTCCATACAAAAAAAATTAAACAATGATAATGCAAAGTCCAAACTTCCCAAGGATGAAAATCTCAAATTAACCATTCCCAATCCATCACAAGTCATCAAATACAAACAACAACACAATACCATACCCTTCATTCACAAAGGTTCGCAATATAGAAAAATCCATACAATTTGGGTGCATAAAAAGATGTCATTTTAACAAACTACCAAAAAGAAACCATTAAAGATCTGGGCTATCTCATTGATTTCTAAATTGATTTTGTACAAAATGAGACTCGAAAAACAAGATTTCAACCATCCAAACAAATTCTAGAAGCTTGAGGGCAGAAAACTCCCATTTTCTCAAGAATTTTCCTTTGAGAAAATCATGAAAATAATACCCAATCTTTCCAAAACCCAACCAAATAAAATTCTGGACAAACTTGATGATTTACAAATAATTTCCAACATATAAATACATTCATTGCATTCTTTTATGTGCTCAAATGAATTCTGGAGAAGTATGGACAACAAATCCTTATTTTTCCATGATTTTTATGAAAAAAGATTTAATCTTCTTCAAATTCGTTCAATTTATAATTTTTAATATGATTTAAAACAATAGCCATGCATTTCTAAACACTTCCCAACAAAGAATTTGGGAAAGGGGTTTGCCTAGGTCAATCCGAAATCGAGGAATCAACCTTAAAATTTAAATGAAAATACTTGAAAAAAAAGTGTCTTGATATGTAGCAGATGCTTAATAGGATGCTTATACCTTCACAAAGCTTCTTGGTGTCTAATTCCCCATGAAGATGCTTGAATTTTTCCTTGATGTTTTCTTGACCTTGGATCGAGGATACCAATAAAATGAATGCCTTCACAAATTCTTATACCTAGACATTACTCATTGTCTTCCATACTTAATGTGTGATTGAATGAATTGCCTTTATTTCTTGAGTCCTTGAATGCTTCAATGCTTATGATTTCAAATGCTTAGGATTGATTTTCATAACTTCTAGTTTATTTCCAAAATGAGGGAGGTAAAATTGTTTATATACCTCTCATAGCCATTTTGGGATGTAAAACTTGAAAGATGCCAACATGGATTTTGGGATCTTGCTAAAATAAAAAAACTATTACAAGATTAAAATTTGGGGCCATTTCTCAGGGTAAGGGGAAAGTCTTAGGTCAATGGTGTCCTAGCTCGCCCCTAACCCACCTAATCACCATTGAAAAAAAGGCTCAAATTTGGGTTGGGGGTCTAATTTGATATGGGGATGTTGAAAATATGCGCAGAGTCAAGATTGGATTAATTATACTAGGCATAGAAGCCTTAGAAACTAAAATGAGGACTAGTCAAGGAACTAAATTATATAGAGATACAATTTAGGACACTACATTACCTTATTTCACATAGCATGTTACTTGTGTCACATTAATCTCTTCCTCCTAAAAATATTGAAGTAAACTTCTCTTCATATCTATTTTATCAATCTTAAGATAAAAAAGATTCAATGCAAATAATAATAAGAATCAAATAGATGTTTGCCTAGAAATTGGAGGAAAAATATCACTATAGAACATTCCCTCAATTCAAGAATATTATTTTGAAACATTTTTGGGCATGTATTTCCAACCTTCCTATTAGAACTGATATTCCTTTTCAACATCTATTTACAACCAATCATTATCTTACAATTTGGAAAATTTATTGAGTTTCGGGTGTACTATTTTTCTTCAATGTAGCCCTCTTTTCATCAAGATCCACTCTTCAAAACTTAAAATCATTCATATTCAACACCTTCTTCATAGTTCTAAGATTATATATGTTAGTAATCAAAGAAAATATGCATCCCCAATTAAGAGGAGTATATATTTCTAGTTGTTTCCTATATGAAGTAGACATCCTCAAGATCTAAGGTAGAGGTTCTACCTTCTTTTTGAAACTATTACAATTGAATTAAATTATCCTCTATATGTCCTCCATGAGATTCTACTTCAACTTTTTTAATCTTAAGGGTTGGTTGAACCACATATTTCTTGCTATCCTCTTCTAGTGACAAAGTTATTAAGGTAAGAGTCAATTTGTTTGAAAATGACATTTATGTTGTATAGAACTATCCCATCCATAGGATCCCAAATCTTTTCACCTCACACACTAGCAACATAACTAATGAAGATGCATGCTTATCATCATTGTTCCCTTATTTTAACTACCTCTCATTAGGTATTTATACCTTGCAAATTAAATAGTCAAAGATGCTTGGATTACATTTTTTTCAGTAACAACTACATATATGTCTTCTCAAAAAGATTTGGTTTAGAAGATCTATTAACCAAGTAATGATAAATATAAGCCATTTCTACCCAAAAATTTTATTATGTCGTAGGCGTTTCCATATGAGAAAGGCTCGGCCTATTTTTACGGATCAATGGCTGGAAGTGGTCGAGAGCCCAATGACTACCATTGGGAGCTTCTTGACCATCCATCATTTTTTTTGGAAACTGTTGCTGACCTCATGAAAATCGTCACTAACTCTCCTCTCATATTTACGCCCATCAAGAAGATCAATGGTGTTTTCACTTTGGATGGTAATATGTGAAAAATCCAGAGGATCAAATCCTTGCATCACCAAAAAGAGCCACGAAAATTTACTTGATCCATTTGCAAGCCTCGGATACTCAGATGCTTTTGTTTACTTGTAACTATTCATTAGTTACATCTGCACATCTTGAGTGACTGGAGTGTGTTCCTGATATTTCAAAACTCACCAGGAAAAACCCAGAAGACCTGATTTTGAGTCTGACAGGGCAACTTACCAAAATCTAGCAAAACTTGGGGGGTAGTCGCCAAAATTAGCCACAAATTCAGCAGAAATTGGCCAGGTGAGCTAATAGGTGACTTTTGAAACTATGGTTTAACACTTGAAGTTGTGCAAACAAATGGGACAATCTTGATGTTCAAGAAACAGGGAGCTACAAGGTTTACAAGCTAGAAAATAAAAAATATACATTGAAGACTAAGTAGGCATTAAAATTGTAGCAGGAAAGTGTTGGAGACAGAGTAGAATACGCAAAAGGTGTAGCAGCTAAAAGAAGAAGATTTTGGGATGTAAGAATTAGTTTCCTCCTGTGAATAAGAAAATAGAATAAAAGTTGAGTTACATATTTAAAAAGAGAGAAGAGGGGATTAAAAAATATGAGAAAAGTAAAGAAAGCACAAAGTTTCATTATGGACTAGAGAGGGAGCTGGAATGATAGTTCATTGCCATGAAACAAAGAAGAAAGATGAGGATTTAGATAATGAAATTAGGGATCATGAGTGTATATGTGTGTACTCAGAGATTTGTTTTATGGGTAACCATTTTGAAGAATTTGAATTTTGTAATTAATGAGCGAAAGAACATGCATTGTTTCAAGATTTTTGTTTCAAGTGTGAGTTAATGGCTGCGAGATTGGGCTTATCCCTAATCTCATCTGCTTCAAATTGAGGAGCCAAAACCTGTTGGGCATTTATTATATATTAGTTCAAGATCCTTTGGCAATGGCGAGTAGGGCATGGTCTATAGTCTTAGCATAGCAATCCCATTTCTATATGTAGTACCCTCTAAATTTGCTAGAGCAGAGAGCCGACTCATGGTTGTGCTGGTAATACAATAAATAATCAGATTTGGGCCATTCCAAATAGAATAAAATTAATGTCAAAATAAAAGCGTGGGTGGAGAGCTGGTACATGAACAGTGCAGAGCAAATGGAATGTCCACCAGCATAGAGCTCCAAAATTCAAAATCTACCTCCTATGGTTACGTCCACCACAAGCTCTCTTCCTCTATCGAAGCTAATAGATCAAAAAACACAACACTAGAAGTATAACACCTCGGCAAGTTCCATCAGAAATATAGATGAATCCATTCCTAAAACAGGCCCAAACGCCCTTATTTAAATTTTTTTAATGATCACCAAAGCTCATATTTAAAAGGGGGATTTTGTATGAACACTGTTGGGATGTGCATTGAGCTCTACTATCATTATCTACCTATCATTGTCCACCTTAGAGCTGCATGCATGCAAAAGAGTCTAACTGCCAAGTGTGACATACAGGGTGTAGAAGAGTCTAACTGATAAGAGTGCATTTCGCCACGTTAGGTATAGAAAAAATTTCAAATCGTAAACTAAGTTGCCTTACCAATGGATCTACTTACATCTCACAAAATTTCTCAGTTTTCTATATTTTATTCAATATATTGATAAATAGGCACTGTGGCAAAAAGATAGACCCACAGCTAAATTAACAATTGTGCACATGATGATTTCGCTCTCAGGTATTTTAAATTAAAATTTGAATACATAGTTATCTAGAAAGTTTCACAATAGTTACAAACATCAAAGGTATGTTCAACTTATATGAAGACAACCTTTTTTAACTTATCCATCTATCCAACCCACCTAAAGAATGTAAGCTTCAAGAAGAAAAGTGTAAATACGTAACTGAGTACTACTCATACGAGATACATAATGAAATTGGTGAACGTGGATTGCTAAAAGTAAAAAACCTTGGAAGAAAAGAATCTGGAAGCTATGTAAAATTACATTAAACATAAGATGAAACATATTTCATTCCATCATATCCATTATTCAATGATATTAGACATGTTTGATCATTATACTTGGATCATGAAAATAATTAATCAAGACAATCTAACAAAGCACATTATGTTGAATAAGGTGTTGTACATCCTGCTTGCTACTTGCAAGCTCCCCTGAAGAATCCAACACTAATATTTAATTCTTTCAAATCCATATTCTCAAGACCACACTTTCACCTCACAGGCGGTTTCTATTTTCTACACACACACACACACAACATTCATTTCCTAGACTCAAAACTTCCATGTTCTCACAGGTGGTTTGCACTTGCATGTGCATGTTTGTAGACGTGTGAAAAATTAGAAGCACAAGGCACGTGGACTGTCTAACAAAATGCCTCAAAGAAATGTGGTCTTAATTTGGCATTACAAGTGTAATGCCAAATTCCAAAAACCTCCACCCAAAATGGGACAAGGATATCAACATCTGTCAAAGTATAACTAAATTTATAAGGTTCTATTCATTATTTTTCAGTGTTTTCAATACTTTGAGTGCAAGTATGAGGTTATTACCCTACAACTATGAATACAATATTTTTTTAATAAAAATTCTACAATTACAAAATATACAATTAAAAATAAAATATAATAGCTATTAACCATAATAATTTTTTTATTTAATATTTAAGGGGTGTGGTGTATCACCTGGGCCACTTAGATTATTCCAAAACATTACAATGGAGCTCATTGTTTGATCTAACACCGTCAAATCCTCCAGAAGAGAAGGACGACCATCATATTAATCACATTTGTTCATATTTTATGTGGTTCTCATTCAACAATTTTCACGCACTTTCATTCGTATTAGCTAGTTAATATTCAACTTCATCAAATCTATCTAGGCTCTTGTCATCTCTTGAGGTACGAGAGCCATTGAAGAATCAGGGTGGAAAAATACCAAGCAAAATATTTAAGCAAACATTGACATATATACACACTTCTTGAGCCATAATAGGGGAGGATACTAAAAAATACACACATCCATCCAAAGGTAAAAATAAATGAGTAATAGAATGCAAAACCAACCCAAACTTCACTCATTTCCATTACCCTATTAACACACTCATTGATCTTCTCACATCTAAAAAATGGCAATGACAAAGCAAGAGTTGTACTTCCCTATCCTAACACATTTAGATGGTCATAGGTGGACTTTGTGTCTTGAGTCAAGCCATAATGTCTTCATAAATAAGATCTCTTTTCAAGAACTTTTATAGTCCACTAGAACTCCAAAAACATCCTACACCCTTCCCCAAGAACCCTATTCATTAGGACTTGGATTGGGCTCCAAAAAATGATATGACATTGCAAAAATTCACTTTTGACATCCATTAAAAGATGACTAATTTTTTTTCATCTAAGTTTATGTTTGCAATAACTTTTTATCACATGGGAAAACACGTAATTACTACTACATTAAAATAATCCCCCAAATTAAATATAAACTTTATATAATAACTTGGTTCTTATAAGGGGTCTTAGTCCACACTAGGAAAAGATGATTGGCTTAATGGGATACACAGTCAAATCTCATCCTTCACATTGCGAAGGAGGTGCAACATTGTAAATTTCAACCTGCATAATTCTTTGTCAAATTGTGCCTTTTATTTAGCCGAAATCAAATCTCCACCTAAGAATCTGCTTCACCTTGCTTGCCTAGTCGTCTCCCTTTTGTCTAAATCCCCGATCATGTGGATTGTTTGGTTTAAGGCACTTGTACATCATAGAGATGTCTACTCGATGCACACTCATTCCATATATCTGCAGAACAAAGGTAGTCATTAGAGCGTTACACAAGCTATTTCTAACAGTGTAACATCGACATTGGGTTTCCTCCTAGGTTATTTTAAGATTCCTTTTGGCCTCATTTTGGTCTTTCTTGGAAACTTCTTGATCACTTGAACCTTCTTTGTGTCATTTTGAATAGTTTTCATAACTTCTTGGTTATTCACAACTCTTTTATCATCCCACTTGATTGCTCCACCATCTCCTCTGTGTGCAATCTCGTTCTCACCTTCAATCCATGAATGTATATTATATCTTGATCATTACCTATTATCCTTCTTTTGTTTATCACATTATCATTTATCATACAATGTATCTTGTTTATATGTGGAGGTGGAAACACCAAAATGAGGGTCTTTGGTAGGCCTCTTAAACAAACAACCCCAACATTTTCTTGGCTTCATGTGTGCAAGTTCATGGAGTGGAGCGAGGTAGCATCTCAAGAGGTTTCTCCAAAAGGGCTGTGAGACCCTTTTACTCATTTCTTGTGTTAAAGTAATTAAATTTCCATATTGTAGTTTATATTATGTTATTTACATTTATTGCACTTTCAATTTTGTTAAGTTAGTTTTTAGTATTATATCTTTCTAGTACAGTTCTATATACCTTGTCTGTATAGGACATACATGCATCACACTGACATATTGAATCCACATAGGTCCTGGATTCATGTAGGTGTCCTAGACAGAGAGCTAATGAAGCTCACCAATTAATCTTGGTTTTCCTCTCTTTTATTTCTAGTCATCTAAATATTTTTATCATTTTGTACCATAGATTTATTTCTATTTTTGTTATTTTTCATTCATAGCTAGCTTTAATCCCCTTTTAATCAATTAATCTCCCTAGCTCACTGGAGTGCTAGTAGAGGTGAGGTGGCATTTGACTGATTTGTCCCTTGAGATTTCATCAATATTGAGGGTGGAAAATTCCCTTCTCCATAGGAGGATGGAAATTGAGGTTCTTCATGGCTCTACCATTCTCTTAATGGTGGAAAAACAAATAGGCTCATTACAAACATTGATATGTTCATGACACATATTTAGAAAAAAAAATATACTCTAAAATTTCATCATTCAACTACAATAATTAGAGTAAAATGCATACATAGTATTCCTATTTTCATCATTAGTTTATGTCAATTATAGTTTATTTGCTTCATGTTATAATTTTAATGCCATTTTCATAACTTTATTTATGATGTAACATAATTTAAAAGATTTATTCAAGGTACAAGAATCAATCTCACCCTTTACAAATTAATAGATTTTCATTTAATAGTAAATGCTAAGTATTTTTTATTACATTTTGAATGTGAAATTGAATGTACATTATAAATCTATGTTTTTATTGCATTGTTAGTACGCTTCTTAACAATCTCACCCTCTACAAATTAATAGATTATCATTTAATAGTGTGATATATAGACATAGAAAGAGGGAGGGCTAAAGGGATAGATAAATATGAAGTTATATATACTGGGGAATGTGTGTCCAATAGTATGAGAGAGAGAGAGAG
>MU226048.1:324858-337360 GCA_018584345.1 Thuja plicata
GAGAGAGAGAGAGAGAGAGTTGTATCTAGATGAAGAGATAATGTGTGTGGGAGGGGAGGGAGGGGGCATTATATAGGGATAAAAAGAGGGAGAGGTGCAGAGGGAAGAGAAAGAGATAGCGTAAGGAGATAGAGAAAGGTGTGCAGATGGCGATTGAGAAGGAGAGAGAGAGAGAGAGAGAGAGAATTATATGACCTTTCCATAACTCTATGGCATTCCCATTGCACACTAAGGTGTGATTGCTAGTTCTAGTACATATCCATTAAGGATACTCCTATTCCTCTCCATCAACATCATCTTCATTCTTTAGAAAAGTTCATTCTATTGAGGGATATATCTAGTTGTATTATGTACCTTTATGTTGTAATCCTTTACAAAATATCAAAATATGTAAAATAAAACTCACCGCCATCAACAATCCTCAAAATACTAATCTTCCTAATAAAAAAAGAAAAAATTTGGGTAGTTGATTAGGCTATCTATATTACTTTCCCTTTCATCAATATAGAATAATAATAAAAATGTTTGTAGTGTACTATGACTAAATGGAGTATTGGTCTACAATGAACATGGATGTTAAATTTATAATTTTTCTTTAATAAAATTTTAAGCTACAGTGATTATTTTCTATTCTTGTCTCAAAATGACTCATTTTGTGGAATGTTGTTTGCAATGTCCCCTTTTTGAAATAGAATTTAATATATAAAAACTAATATATATATATATATATATATATATATATATAACAAAAAAATTATGAAAGAATAAAAGTAAAATATAACATAATGAAAATTCAGTTAAGTTTAACGAATGGTCAAGAGGCACGAAATGATTTTTTTGACTCCCTAGAACACGATATATAATAGGGAAAAGAGAACTTCATTTGAAAGTGAGGAGAGAAGAAGGAAGAGAAAGGGGAAAAGTGAGAATCAAGAAAGAAGTATTGGAGAAGAAAACAAGGAAGTGAATCTTCAAAAGGCAAAAGTTATGAAGGGTTGTTCTCTTTGAAAGGATGATAATTGTGAAAGGTTGTGACTTTTTCAAAGGGAAGAAATGATGAAGGATTGTGCTCTATCAAAGGGTAGCAATTGTTAAAGGATGTGACTCTTTGCAAAGGACATGCATGATGAAGAGATGTGACTCCTTACTCACCTTGAAAGATATAAACAAGAGAGGTTTTCATTTAAGGAGTATCCAAGAGAGATCAATTTAGGAGAATAATATATTATTCTCATAGGAAAAAATAAAAAGTGGTAACTTAATTCTTATGAGAGGTGGTGACCCTTTCACTAATAATGTAAAAATAATAAATCATTCCATGCATTCAATGATCACTTAACTATCATCACTCACCAAATCACCAAATGACCTAGATCACTTAATCATCACTTGTCACTCCATGAATTTCACATTCATTCAATCATCACTTATTGCTCTATGAATTCCACTTTCATTCAATCATCACATCACTTTATGAATTCTAGATTAATTCAATCATCTGTCATTAATATATCACATCGTCAAACCTAGGAAAATAATTGAATTAGCGGTGGTTCTCATAAAGAGAAGAATAATTCATAATATATCAAGCAATCATTCTAAGAAACATCAATCATCATAAGATAACATAACAATATTTAGTAATCAAATATATAGATCCAACCAATCAACATAAGCACTCATCAAAGAAGCAGAAATCAACATCTAAGAGGAAAATAACATTCGGTCAAATCTATTTAATTTATAACATTAAATTGAAAATATATAACCTGCAATGATCTTATATTCCACAAGTATAGTGGTATAAAATAGTAGTATCAATAATTATCTTGTGACAATGTGAAATGCATATTCTAAAACATTAATTTCTATTTTTGTCCCAACAAGCAATTAGGTAGAGAAAAGAAGGAATTCAAGAAAGGGGAGCATATACAAGATCACCATCTACGTAGAACACCCCACGGTGAATGTCTAATGTGCCACTTGGGGCCAAGGGGTTATAAAAGTATTCTCTTGGGCTTAGATAGGAGGATTTTTTGGGCGCCCTATTTTGATTTCCTTTCCAACATTTATAATAGTTGATTGTTGGAGAAATCATATTCATAAGAGGATGAATAAGGAGACATGAATATGGAGGGTAGAGACGAGCATCTAGCTAGGTAGACCACCCCACAATGGATGTCTAAGTATGTACCACTTGGAGCCAAAGGAGTATAAAGTAATCTCTTGGGCTTAGATAGGTGGCTATGGGCATCCCCTACTATTCTATGGGCATAGAACATATAATCATACAACATGGTTTCGGCTAACTGTTAGAGGGTCGAACACAAGAGAGTCTCAAGTAGGTAGCATTGATATACTCTAGTTTGCATATATGAGCGCAACTTCATTAAAGCATAATAACGTATCGAGTATATGCTTTAAGGGCTCAAGTGGCGACAAAGCTATAGTTGACCTACAGTGAACTAGGATTTCCAATGTGAGTAGCTTTGGTTCAGTTCTTCAAAATGATGTTGCATGGTTTACATGGAAATAAAGGTATAACAAAAGTAAATCATCGATATACAATTCTACGTGGCTTCATTCATGGGTGAGGTATTAGACTAGATGGACTCTTTGATATTCCTTGGGGTGATAAGCTGGGGTGGTGCTGATATAAACCAATCTATGGATCATCCCACCCGTTCTTGGCACCTTATTGCACGATTCCCTTTCCAACCTCTATGATGGTTGATTATTGGAGAAATCATAGTCATAATAGGGTGAACAAGGAGACATGAATATGAAGGGAAAAAATGAGCATCCCAATAGGTAGATCATCGCATGTTGGATGTCTAATGTCCATGCCATTGGGGGCCAATGGGGTATAAAATCCACTCTTAGCCTTAGTGCAACATGAGGATTGCTTTGGGTTAGTATATCATTCTGCCTCATTCAAAACCTATTATGAATGAATACTAAAAATGAATATAAATGTCACATGACTTATTTAATAAATTATAATGATTATACATATTTGTACTCATATGCGTGATTACTAACCCTAATAGAAACAATTGGATTTATGAATTACACACACAAACACAAACACAAACACAAACACAAACACACTATATTATTTAATATGATTGCAGGACCTTAATTAAAATTTATCTTGTTTAAATATATTTTAATTGGTAAAGTTATATGTCTAACTATCTTAAATTTCTTATTTTAATGGAATTTGTGATTTCAGGGTAAGACTTACGACAATTCCAAAGAGGGGACATTACATTAATTTTTTCATAGCACAAAAAATATCACAAATTTGGGTGTGATAATAACGGATAGTCGAAAAATCTACTCAAGAAGAGGAACATGACAATCTTCAAATTGTATATTTTTATCTAAAATTGCAACTTTAGAAATGTTAATCAACATAAACAAGGCAACAAATTGTTGATGATGCTTTTGATTATACTTTGAGTTTAACATGCATAATCTTAAATATAATATAATATAATTATAAATTTCATTTAATTTTTGTTGGTCTAAAAATATTTCAAGCTTATTTTATAAAAAAAAAATTCAACACAATTGATTGTAGTTGTTAATTTTTAAAATTCTAACACTTTAACCACAAATTTATATTAAGTTTAATTTAACTATTATTGCTAGGAAAAAAGCTAAGAAAGTACACCCCCAATTTAAACATTCTGGTTCAAAATGCTGATAAAGCATACAATTTAAACATTGTCCTTCAAAAAAACCTACCGTTGAGAAAAACCAAGAAAGCAGTTGAGAAAAAGCAAGAAATCCGTTGAAACGACTTTCACTTCTATAAATATGATTATGGATGGAAATATGTGTGCTGAAATTGATTGTGGGAGTTTTATGGGAATTGTGCTCAAATTCTGCTGAAATTGACTGTGAAGAGGGCATGAAGGGTTTCATGAATCATGGGAGCTGAAATTGATTGTGAAGAGGGCATGAAGGGCTTCGCTGCAGAGCCCATGACAATTTATTGTGAAGAGGGCATGAAGGGTTTCGCTGCAGAGACTCTGAAATTGATTGTGAAGAGGGCATGAAATCAATGATGAAATTCATGAAATCAAGGGTTTCATGAATCATGGGTGTGGGAAAGAGTGCTGACATTGACTATGAAGAGGGCATGAAGGGTTTCGTTGCAGAGCCTACTGATGGAAAGAGTGCTGAAACTGGGACATACTGGCATAACAAGGTACAACAATGCTTATGCTTGTCTTCTTCTGTTTTGAAGTTATAGTAGTATACAAACGGCTCGCAAGATTGTTGTTGTCTTATTAGTTACATTTCAATCTGGAGTGAGAGGATTTTAGAAAGACCTTCTAGTTACAGCGGTGTCTGTGAAATATCTGGATTCCAAGTTTTATTACCTCTTTTCCTTGATAACTATTGAATGCCTTTTCATACGATTGATCATTTTGACAACCGTACTTATGGCAGTATCTTTCGCGAAACATGGTTTTATTTAAAAATCTTTATTTAGCGATTGAAGCATATCTATTCTGGCTTGATTGTTCAGTCAAAGAGAGCTACCACCGAACCTTAGGATTGTTCCTTAGCTCGTATTCTTTAAGCTGGAGAGGAAGAAAAAGATGCCATATTTTTGTGTGGCATTTTGTCAAACAGTTCATGTGCTGTCAATAGAAAAGTTAACTTCCGTGAAAAGAGTCAAGGGGATGGAAAGAGTACTGAAAAAACTTATATCTGGTGTACTCTCTCAGAATCTAAGAACAGAACCTTAGTCTTTTTGCGAGCATTAAGAGAGGCATGGAGGTGCGTCTTCATCTAACAATAAATTCAATAATCCATACATGTATTTTGTCACGCTTTTTTTATGAACAGAGTAAATGATATATATTTGCTCCTGCAACTTATCTAATAGTTTATATGTTAGTTTTACTTTTTTGCATTTAATGTCTTGATTCTTTGAATTTCGTTTGATATTTTCGGGGAGCATTACTCCTGAAAAAAACTAGTTTCAGTAAGGTCTTGTTTCTTCGATATGTATTCATTCTTTGTTACTTCTTGTATTTCAGCATATCTGTCCCTTTTTTTGTGAAGAGTTTGGAGTGAGGCAGTTGTAGCTTTTGATATTAGTGTCAGGCTTTTCCCTTCTTCATGTGGTCCTCAGAAGTGCATATCAAGTCCCTCTTTGTCATGTAGGGTTATGAACTAATGTGTGTTGTATAACTGAATTGCAGGAAGATTGGAATGTTTTCTATTTAATTACATTGTTCCTGCCATTTTTCATTATCATATAACTTACAAATATCTAGTTCTTTGTGTGCGTAACTCTTAATCAGTTGATATTTAAGATTGAACACAAATTTTTTATGATCCAGTATTTACATTCGAGTAGTCTGTAATCTTTATACTTTATTTTATTTACTAAAGTTCTTGTCTTATACTTTGGTTTTTACTATTGCAGTATTAAAAGTAAGGAGGAGGATGAGCAAATAGCCAAGTAAACAGTAAGTACCCTTTTCTATTTTCTGAAGAACTTGGTAAGCTTGCTTATTAATCACATGTTGAGCCACCGCTTTCAAATTACTGCAAAATCTAGGAAGAAAATTTATAGGAAGACATTAATTCTTCTATTAGAAAGCATAGCATAAAAGTAGAAAGTAAATAACCGTGAGATTTTATCTTCTTGGTGCAACATAAAAATACTATAATGCGCTCCCTAGTTGCTAAGTCATCCCCTGCCCCTTCAAATTGTCCTCTATACCATGACTATTCTTCCTTGAATTTAGGGACGAAGGATTTTTAGCATGAACACGCAAACTATTGTTCATGGACGACAACAAGTAGAAGGGAAAGAAAATGCACTTTTATAATTCCTGAAGTAATATTACAAAATGATAGCGAAAAATGGTACTGAATTTACCATCCAAGGTCAGATAGCGCATAATTACCTTTGCAACATCAACCCATAGAGCCTTGAGGGAAACTCTATCAAAACCCTCGTCAGTATTCTTCTTCACCTGGTGTCTCTCCAAGCTGGAAAAAATATTTCAATAGCCTCATTACCGCTCTTCGTATCTCTGTAAAACTTTCTCCCTTTGACTATAGTATTCAAGACCTTAGCCACCAGTTCTTCGTTTATCTCCAGTTGTAAGCCCTCATTCCATCCATCAACATCCACACCCCATGGAGCCTTTCGATATATTCATTAAAAATCTTTTGCCATTTATCTTCAAATTGACCTCTATACCAATTAAAAGTTGGTATAGAGGACAATAATACTAGCAGCGTCCACTTGTCTGATTAACTACATCTTTCTCTCACGTTTTCAGCATATCCTGTTCATCTGATTCTCTACTATGTCTCTGTTAGGTTTTCCATCTCTATCTTTCAAACACCAACAATTCTTCATGAGAAGTTTAGTGACTATCATAGCACCTCAATATTACGTAGTGCATGGTCTTTCTATATTCACCATCCTATTGGTTATGCCTCTACGATACATTTTGTCATTTATCAGTGTTTGGGCCTTGATATAATTATCATAAAAATATTAAAACTATCCACCCTTTCCAACGGTTCATAGAACTTGAAGAAAGAACTCACAGACTTTGTCGTGCTTCTATTGTATAACTGAATTGTAGGTGGATTGGAATGGTTTTATTTAATTACACTGCATTACCCAGCTAAGTTGTCCCCTGTTCCTGCTCCTTCAAATTTTCCTTTAGAAGGTGTAAAGGATTCCATAATACTAGTAGTCTTTCTTTCTTGAGCTTTGATTGTCACCTGTTCTCAGAGAGATCGTGTTGTATTCGCGGTAATGAAATTAGCCTTTAATACTGTTGCCATATTATAAAAATAACCATGTGAATAGTCAATGGATTGACAGGGCCATGAACGGAGCAAGATAAGATGTTCTAATGTTGATTCTCTCATCTTTATCCATCATGCCTGGTTCCTATGTAGGCACTTCAGTATTTGTGCAAATGCCTAGTTTTAGGTTAACTTTCTATATGTAATGATATCGGTGATGCACATACTTTTATCCTTGATCTACAAGCTTTATTAATCTGTGGTAAATCATATAGAACCTTCTTTTTAAAATTCTGAATCTTTTGGGATACCAAATCTGTCTCTACAAAAGCAAAAATGCTTAGATACCAAATCGATCAAGATAGTTTTTAGGGCCACGCTTATTTTAAAATTTTTGGTTCTCTTGGTTCAGATAAATTTGTCATGAAATATAAAATGTCAATATACTAAATTGATGCGGATGAACCTTGCTTAAGCTTCTCTTGTTTCTGTGCTTCAAGATTGATTTTAGAAAAGTTGCAGTTGTATAGTAAATGAGCAGCACTGATAATTCAAACTTACAACCATCAGGAAATTACAGTAGATGTTTCTATTACATTTTATTATCTGTGCAAAACATGTACTCCATTATCCATTTTTATTTTGGTATTTATTTCTTATATATTTGTTTCTTTTCTTATTGGATGGATGTAATTTTTTTTTCCAATTGTTTCTTTTCTTATTGGATGGAATGTTTTGAAATAACACAGTTATGCATTGCTAATGTAGATCATAGTCATTCTTTATTTTCTTTAGAATGCTTATTTCAGATCTGCTCACTTTTGCATGTCAACTGAAGTGTGCCCTCACATGCATGTTGATGGTATATTTGATATATCAGACCATATTGATACAGGTATGTCTTTTATTCATTTCACAGTTTTTTTATTCATTTCATAGCTTTTTAAATTTTAATCTGTTGTATGTGAAGATTTTAATATAAACAGATTTAGATATTAATTTTCCTTCTTTTATAATCATTGTTTGCTGCAAAATGTTTTTATTTGCTTGTAGAAAAGGTTCAAGGCTTGAAGAATAGTGTACTTATTTCTTGAGGAATTGTTGGGTGCAGTATATTTTTTATTTCCCTTTTAGGTCTGTTAAATTTCATATTCACAGTTTTGAGATATATGTTTATATTTATTTCATAGATTTAAATGGCAAGTGGAATGAAGTTTTTTTTGCATAGTAAATTATACACATTTTTAATGTATCATTTGATAATTTTGATGTTAAAAGGTTTATTAATGTTAAGTGTGAAATGTGAAATGTGCAGGGTTCATTTGGTTTAGAAGAAATGATACGAAAACAAATGCCAAGGAGAACTGTCATTTAAAAGATATCTTTATCTTATTGTAAATAGATTTGTGTACTTGTGAATGCCTAAGTTTCTTATAGGCATTGCTTAACAATTATAATTAATAAAAAAATATAATTTTTTTGGGGAGGGGCAGAAATGCCTCTCCACAAACTCTTGAGGATGGCCATGGACATCCTTCAAGAGGTCTTTGTTGTTCTCTTTTTACGTTAGTCTTTGTTGTTCTATTTTTAAATTTAATGTAATTAATAAATTTTCCAATCAAATATGTATTTTTTTGTTTTAAATTAAATTTACTTGAATATTTTTGCTACTTAAAATATTGCTAATTATAGATACAATCAATAATATTCTAAAACAATAATTACTTTCCCTTGCACAAAAATTGATTAATATAGCTAATGAATAATGAATGAATGAATGTATGTGTTTATGATTGCATGTTAACAACTTATTGATTAGTTGTTTATGTATGAATGTGTGTGTGTATGAAGGTATGTACCAAGGTTTGAATGAGGGAATGAATGAATGTATTTATGAAGGTATGAATGAATGCATGTATGATGAATGCATGTATGAATGTATGTAAACAACTTATTGATTAGTTATTTATGTATGAATGTGTGTGTGTAGGAAGGTATGTATGAGTGAATGTATGTACCAAGGTTTGAATGAGGGAATGAATAAAGGTATGAATGAATGCATGTATGCATGCATTATGATTGTATGAATAAATGACTGTATGTATGTAAGAAAAACATGAATGAATCAATGCACACATGAATGTATGTATATATGTATGAAGGTATGAATGCATGTATGAATGGATGAATGCATTAATACTGTATGAATGTATGTATTTATGATTGCATGTAAACAACTTATTGAGTAGTTATTTATGTATGAATGTGTGTGTATGAAGGTATGTATGAGTGAATGTATGTACCAAGGTTTGAATGAGGGAATGAATGAATGCATTTATGAAGGTATGAATGAATGCATGTATGCATGCATTATGATTGTATGAATGAATGATTGTATGTATGTAAGAATGACATGAATGAATCAATGAACACATGAATGTATGTATATATGTATGCAGGTATGAATGAATGAATGCATGTATAAATGGATGAATGCATTAATACATGCATTATAATTGTATGAATGTATGTATTTATGATTGCATGTAAACAACTTATTGATTAGTTATTTATGTATGAATATACCAAGGTTTGAATGAGGGAATGAATGAATGTATTTATGAAGGTATGAATGAATGCATGTATGCATGCATTATGATTGTATGAATGAATGATTGTATGTATCTAAGAATGACATGAATGAATCAATGAACACATGAATGAATGTATGAATGAATGAATGCACGTGTGAATGGATGAATGCATTAATACATGCATTATAACTGTATGAATGAATGAATGAATGAATATGCATGAAAATATGAATGAAGGAATAAATACGTATGCATAAATGTATGAGGTTATATATGAATGAATGTTTGTATGTATGAAGGTATGGATGAATGTATGTATGTATGAAGGTATGAATGTATGTATGTATGTATGAATGAATTTATGTATAAAAAGTATGAATGAATGTGTGAATGTTTGTATCTGTGAAGTATGGATGAATGTATGTATGAAGGTATGAATCAATTTATGTATAAAAGTATGAATGAATGAAGGAATCAATGAATGTATGAATGAATGTGTGTATGAATGTATGAATGAATGTGTGTATGAAGGTATGAATGAATGTATGTACTAAAGTATGAATGAGGGTACGAATGAATTTATGTATGTATGAATGAATGAATGTATGTATGTATGAAAGAACATGTATAATGAATGTATGTATGTGTCATGAATGATGAATGCATGTATGTATAAATGTGTGCATCATGAATGTATGTACGAATGAATGAATGAATGCATCCATGCATGAATAAATGTATGTATGTATAAGTGAATGAATGTATGTATGTGTCATGAGTGAATGCATGTATGTACACATGTATGCATTATAAATGAATGTAGGAATGTTTGTATGTACATATAGATGTATGCATGTTTGTATGTACATATGTATGTGTGCATAGATGCATGCATGCATGCATACATTTATTTTTTTAAACATAATTTATGGACGTATGTGTGTATTATGTTTGCATGAATGAAGGAATGTTTGAATATATGCATCTATTTATGCATGCATACATTAATAAATGCATGTATGTAGGTACATATCCATGCGTTTGTGTATTTATGTACAAATGCATGCATTTGTAGATATATAAATTCATTTGTCTATATTTTTATGTACAAATTTATGTATGTGTCATGAGTGAATGCATGTATGTACACATGTATGCATTATAAATGAATGTAGGAATGTTTGTATGTACATATAGATGTATGCATGTTTGTATGTACATATGTATGTGTGCATAGATGCATGCATGCATATATACATACATTTTTTTAAATATAATTTATGGACATATGTGTGTATTATGTTCGCATGAATGAAGGAATGTTTGAATATATGCATCTATTTATGCTTGCATATATGCATCTATTTATGCTTGCATATATGCATCTATTTATGTATGCATACATTAATAAATGCATGTATGTAGGTACATATCCAAATGTTTATGTATTTATGTACAAATGCATGCATATGGCAATGTATGTATGCATACATAAATTTGTACATAAAAATATGGACAAATGAATTTATATATCTACAAATGCATGAATGCAATACATGTATGTATGAGTTCATGTATCTGTATATTAATGGATGAATAGATAGGTAGGTAGATATGTACATGTATGTGTGCTTGTATCTATGCATGCATGCATGCATGAATGTAAACACATGTATGTATGAGTGAATGATTGCATGTGTGCATGGATAGATAGGCAGGTAGATATGTTTTATGTTTATGTATGTATGTTTGCATGGATGAATGTAGGAATGTTTGTATGTACATATGTATGTGTGCATAGATGCATGCATGCATACATACATACATTTTTTAAAATATAATTTATGGATGTATGTGTGTATTATGTTTGCATGAATGAAGGAATGTTTGAATATATGCATCTATTTATGCTTGCATATATGCATCTATTTATGTATGCGTACATTAATAAATGCATGTATGTAGGTACATATCCATGCGTTTGTGTATTTATGTACAAATGTATGCGTATGGCAATGTATGTATGCATACATAAATTTGTACAAATGCATGCATGCATGCATGCATGAATGCAATACATGTATGTATGAGTTCATGTATCTATATATTAATGCATGAATAGATAGGTAGGTAGATATGTACATGTATGTGTGCTTGTATCTATGCATGCATGCATTTAAACACATGTATGTATGAGTGAATGATTGCATGTGTGCATGGATAGATAGGTAGGTAGATATGTTTTATGTTTATGTATGTATGTTTGCATGGATGAATGTAGGAATGTTTGTATCTACATATGTATGTGTGCATAGATGCATGCATGCATACATACATACATTTTTTAAAATATAATTTATGGACGTATGTGTGTATTATGTTTGGATGAATGAAGGAATGTTTGAATATATGCGTCTATTTATGTATGCATACATTAATAAATGCATGTATGTAGGTACATATCCATGCGTTTTTGTATTTATGTACAAATGTATGCATATGGCAATGTATGTATGCATACATAAATTTGTACATAAAAATATGGACAAATGAATTTATATATCTACAAATGCATGCATGCATGAATGCAGTACATGTATGTATGAGTTCATGTATCTGTATATTAATGCATGAATAGATAGGTAGGTAGATATGTACATGTATGTGTGCTTGTATCTATGCATACGTGAATGTAAACACATGTATGTATGAGTGAATGATTGCATGTGTGCATGGATAGATAGGTAGGTAGATATGTTTTATGTTTATGTATGTATGTATATATGTTTGCATGGATGCATGCATTGTGTGTCACAATGTGTGTGTGTGTCTATATATATATGCAAAGTTCCATGCAAACACATGTATCGGTTAATTACATGTAAGTGTATATGAATGCATGTATGTATGTATGAATAGATAGGTAGGTACGTAGAAATGTTGTATGTGTGCGTGTATGTATGCATGCATGCATGGATGTATGTATTGTGTGTGTGTGTGTGTATAAAATGCATGTCTGTATGGATAGATAGGTAGGTAGATGGTGTATGCATGTATGTATGTATGTTGCATGGATGCATGTGTATATATATATATATATATATATA
>MU226048.1:344226-360487 GCA_018584345.1 Thuja plicata
AACATTTTAGTCATTATGTTCCACCCATTTTAGGCCCAAATCAAGACCATGGGTCCTGGGAAATCAGGGGATGTAGGATTAGAATTGACAACTAGTTTTGAGGTTTGGACATAAGGTCTAGGAGATGATATGAATTATTGGATTGGAGGAGATATAGAGGAGCACACTTAGAAATAAGGACCTACCTTGATTTTAAATGAGATTGGATTAATAGAGGGCCCTTATTTGAATTTAGGTGTTCATTAAGTACAATTGTAAATTCATATTATGTAAGCTATATTGAAAACACATAAAGGTAGGTGCTAAACAATCGTGAAATTGTACACCACTTAGGTGCTTATAATTTATGATGGTACACATAGCTCATAAATGATAAAGATGAACATATGGTGTTTCAAGGCCCAAGTGAGTGTGAGTAGGAAGTCTACAGTTAAATATGACAAGCAATAAAGTGAATTTTGTTGTAAGAAATTCATCCAAGAACCCTACACATTGTTTATCCTCTCAGTAGACATAATAATGAAGTAAATGGCTCCTCTATATTCCAAGCTCTCTCAGCTCTATCCTTTTATCCCTATGTCCTTCCTATTGAAAATGTTTGTTGGTCTCATCATTGATGTCAACCCGATGTGAGCAGATTGTTGGAAATGTGTTTAGATATTCATATGTCCTTTGGCGTTGCTCTTAAGTGAGCATTTGATGTTTTTAGAATGCTACATTATTACAAGATAAAATATTTAGGAAAGAGTATTTGAACTAAGTAAAATTGCTCTTGTTTATGCTGGTATGTTTGAACTAATTTTTTAAATATTTAAACTTAAGCATTTACTTTTTATGTTTGAAGTGTTTGTTTAAATACACTGTGTGAAAAGAACAAACATTATATAAAATTTATTATAACTTTGACAACCATTTTGTTGTATTTGAACTTTGATATGTGAGTGTATGTTTGAGCTTTCAAATTTATTTTGTGTGGAGTGTATTCATTTTGACAATCACTTATGTTGAATGCTTGAAATTTTGTGTGTTTCTATTTTTGGTATGCTCGAAATAATTTTTTTTTACATTTAAGCATTAGCGTTTAATTTTTATGTGCCAAGTGTTTGTGTGAAATGAGCAAAGATTGTGTGAAATGTGATTTAAATTATAACCATTTCGTTTGGTTTGTATGATGACATGTTTTTGTATGTTTGAACTTACATATTCACTTTTTGTGGAGTATATTAACTTTGACGATCACTTATGTTGTATGTTTGAACTTTACTGTGAAGTGTCTTTGAGCTTTCAGATTCACTATAACATTATTGAACATAGTGTTTGCTTTTTATATGTTTGAAGTTTTTTTGTGAAACATGTTTATATTTGGTATGTTAAGATAAATTTCACATGTTCAAATAAAATTGCATGTTTAATTTTGTGTGAGTAAACTATGACACATGTTCATTTTTTGTTTGTGTATTAAGTTGTAACTTCCAAATTCATTTTATGTGAATTGTGTTTATGCGTTTGAAAATTAACTTTGATATTTAGTTTGCATGTATGAAGTGTTTATTTGAACAAACTATATGCTCAATGTAGAATGCTAAAGTGGGGTCCTCTTTCACAACAACCCTCATCTGGTTAAGCATAGAATCAATGCACTCATACACCTCTCCAAGGGTAGGTGCATCATCATCCCCATATTTGATGACCTAGAAAATTGAACCATTGATAAAGACTATGTATTTTGCATCACTCTAAAATACACCACTCTTCACTATATCCTCCACCCTCTTCCCCTACTCTATCTTGGTCTTGACCTACCAATTCCAATATGTAGGCATAACCATGAGTTGTAGTGCCTCATGCAACATAGTCATTCTCTCCAAGAGAATGAAATAGGATGCATATATGGTCTCAAATAGTTTCAAGAACTTCTCCATGAAGCTCTTGAAGGGTGCATGTGCAGTGTGGTGGTTGTGGATAAACAATCGCATATCTCTCATATAGTTGATCACTCCTCTAATCCTGTCAATATTCGACATGTCCTTGAGTGCATTATTCATGGCATGCACACAAAATAGAGTCCACCAAAAAATTTTGTAGGTTGACTCAATAAGATTTACTATAGATTTGCACACATGTGTTTCATCTATCACTACTTGGACTAGATTGTGTGGCCCAACCTCCTCAATAACCTTCCTAAGGACCTCAAATTGAAAATCAACATATTTGTGATGCTGTGAATAATCAATTGCCTTAAGAAATTATGTGTAGTATGGGCCTTCTACACATGTAACCATGATGTTGATGAGTGGATGATGCCTAATATCCATCCACCCATTCTTAACTATGTGATTCTACTCACACAGTCACTTCGTCAAAGAAATTGAATTGTTGATGTTTTTTATTGTATGACGTCAATAGTCGATCATATTATAACATTGTTTTATATTTTTGAATAACTTTTTCCATGTTTCTTAAGGTTGGGAATAATGGCGAGAAGGAGGATTAATGTTGCCAAAAGAACTCACCTTCTTTAAGAAGGTACATGGAATTGGTGAATTGAAAAGATGTAGGATTTTGTAATCATGTCAAACATTTATTGTTGCAAACTCTATCAAGATATTATCAATTCACAAGTCACTCTTCTACATTCACATCCTAACCACATAAAGCACTTGTAGGGATCTGAATAAAAGGCACATATCTTTGTGGGGATGAATCTTTTTTTGAAAATAAATACATGATGCAATAGAACTCCTAGACTAGATCAAGACTAAGTAATCATTCTAGAGAACTTATTGTGATAGGTACAATTCATCTTCTATATTAAAAATATGTGGAAGAGTAAGAATCATACATGAGCCACATATTTTAAGGATAAGTGAATGAAAAAGAGACCAACAATAGTAAATGAAACCTATCATAAAGTTTTTTAAAACAAAACACATTTACAATAATTAAAAGAAAGGTAATAATCACAAAGTCTTGACACTTTATTAAGAGAAAACAAGCTATGGCCAGAAAATAGGCTTTATTAGTTTTACAAATGTTATAGAATGCATCTTTGGATTAACACAAAATTTCTAATAAGATAAAACCATAAACTCTTTTAAGCCTAAATAAAGTAACCTTTATTATCTCTTATACTTGTGGCATTGAAATCAACTATGCTTTTCTCACAATAAGGAAATACCTTGTTAGAAGTATAACCTCGTTAGAAGTATAACCTCGTTAGAAATATAACCTTGTTAGACCTTGATGACATGCTTGAATAGTTTTTCATTTTATGTTACTAAATATGCAACTTGATTATGCGTCATGAAAATGTGGATTTAGGGTTTGAATTCTACAAATGATCCATAATGGTAAATTTAATATGTTAGATAAGTGATTTCCAAGGATTTTGTGATTTATCAATTTTATGCATATAGATGACCTAATTCTGGGAAGTGATGTATAATTTATGGATAGGTGAATATATTATAATATCATGAATATGTGATTTTTTCCTTAGACTACTGATGTTGCGTTCAAGTGTGCAGGTGAATAAACCATGGTTTCAAAACTGGGGAAACAAGATTTGGTTAATGTGAATATCCTTGTGAAGCCAAAATTAACCCTAAAGAGGGAAAAATAACCTAATTGTAATGTAATATATGTTGTAGATGTAAATTATGCATGATTGTAAACTTATTTTCTTCTATTTTGTTATTTCTCTTTAGGCATGCCATTGTGTAAATGTGATGTGCAAATTGTAGTTCCAATTGGCACATGTATTGTGAGATGGCATGCCCATGTGGATTTGTGATGTTAAGTTTCACCCTAGGTAGTCTTGTAGTGTGTTTCCATGAGGGGTTACTTGTCTTGGGAACCCAACTCATGAGTACTATCTTTGAAATTCGAAGGTAAACTCTAAGTGAGTTTTTGAAGGGTTATTATGAGTCCTATAGAGTAGTTAGAGTTAGAAATGTCTAGTCTTTTAGTATTACTATGGGTTAGGGGTTGTTTTTTATTGTTTTGAGTGTCAAAATCTCATTTACGGGCCTTCTTAAATACCTTTCCCAATAAGTGGAAAAATTTGGGAAATGGAAAGACCATCACCTTCTTCAAGATAGTGGAGTCTCTTCCATGCATAAAATTGGCCAAGTGTAAGAGAAGAGGACTCATGTGTCATCTCACTTCTTGTTGGGAAAGAGGTAGAGTTCGGGAGAGAGCCTTTTAGGGAGAAGGGAGAGGAGAGTTGGGGTTGATTGCCCACTCTCCATTTTTGGAGACTTGTAGATTGTGCTTGGAGGATTTGCTAGTTGAAAGCTAAGGGAAGGAGAACTAGGAAGGGGGGGGCTCTTTTCAACCACCATCCATTAGCTAGGAGTAAGGTTGGTACTCCTAAATTTCCATGTGTGGAATTTTGTATTTCTTGTTTTCAATATCTTGATGGCTTCTTTCATTTCATATTTTTATGTTGATTAAATGTTGTTGTGATAGTTGTTAGTAAAAGAAAATTATTTTTGTACTTCTATTTTGGTTGTTTTGCTTGGTGTTGTCTATGGGTGTGAATGACATATATCTCCCTTGGGAGGGAGGAGAAAGTCATTTGTGGGTGAAGGGCTTAGTTGGGAAACCATGGTAGTGTAGAGTCTCTTCTTGGGAAGAAGAGGGATGTAACGTGGATGTTATGGGCTCCATGTGCCAAATTTTCTTGTAAATTTTCTCATGGGGAGATAAGGGTGTTTGGATGTGTTTATGGATCTCTTTATTCATTTTGAAGTAGAAGCCTTGGGAAGGCATGTGAAAATTGTGCATATTGAAGCAATTTTGTTATGGCATTTTCCTACATGGTTGTTCCACCTTCACCCCCTAATTGAGTCCATTTAGACCCAATTTGTGCATAAACTTGAAAGGGAGTTATGTGATTTTTTATGAGAGTTGTTATGTGTAGTGTTTTTCTTGTGTGTCACCTAGCCTCATCTTGTTTTCCCCTAGCTCGAGGGTGGCCTCAAAGAGGCCTAGGATGGGAGGTGAGATCCTATGGTTTATTCCATAAATTGGTTGCAAATTTGTAGCAGTTTCTATACTTGGAGGGATCTATATTCAAAGCTGGAATTAAAGAAATTTAGTAGGTTATAAAAGGATATTGTGAAATTTAATTTCATCCCAAACCTTAGGACTGATGTTTAGTATAAATGAGATTCTGTAAATTTTTATAACTCTGTACAAAAGCCTTAAATAGTTGCATTTTATCTTGCAAATTTGGGCATGACAACTACAATGATCCATACAAGTTTTTGTGAATTGTGTAAGTGAAATCTACCTCATGTGTGATACAAATCTAATGTAGAACAATGCAAATATTTGTTCAACCCCTTTTTGAAACACTTTTGATTCCTAATGAATGAGACTCTCCCTTCACTAGACACCTCTAGCATTCGCATCCATGATATGCACCTTGAATTTTCCCTAATTGATCATTTTATATCAAGAACTAGGTCGACAAAAATCTAATTCATCATTTATTCAATCAACACTCCAAATTTTAGGATTCAAATCCATCTCTGACCACTAGGTCATAACCACTGTCTATAACCACCACCTCAAGATCATAAATCTCCTAGATTCATAATTTAGCACTTGTGCAACATGATTTACCAACTAAGTCGACCAAGAACATGAACAATAATAAAAATATTGGCATTGACCGAAAACTTCACTAATCTAATCCTTTAGATCCATGTGTATCACTAGCTCATCAAATAAATGCTTCAAGAACATCCTATAGCATGATGAAAAATACTCAATCATTCAAATCCATAACAACCATTGCATTTTCCAACCAATTTCCACAACACTTGAAAGAACATTGTCAACAAGTCTCTGAGATCATAAGATAATGCCTTGTGAACCTCTGAAGTAAAAACCATGTAAGTTGAAGACACCTGAGTATGTCTCCTACACTCTCCTAGGTTCACTCTATGAAATTATCACTCTGCTGAGCACACTGAACCTTTTTCGGTCTTGTTTTTGGCACAGTTTGTCACCCTCTCTACCAATTACCTTCTGCTACTTGGTTACCTATAAAAATCATCATGAAACCTTATGTAACTTTGGGTGAACATAGTAAACATATTCAATATACTCCCTCTATGTGTGTGAATTATTATTTTCAATATTCGCTTCTTACCGGACCTTTTACCATTCTGCTCCACTGGCTGACTTGCAACATTTAAGTTAGGATCAAGCAAATAATTTTTCTGATTGCTTCCTTTGATCAATCCTTCTTCTATGTTGAAATCAATGCCAACACAATCATCATATAAATTTAATATTCCAACACAAAATCTGGAATAAGCATGTCCAGACACCCATAATACTTGCCTTAGGCCCACAACAAAAGATATGAACCTGGAAGAGTTCACTAGACCAATTATAGAAATCTGGAAAATACCCTTTCCTTCATTACTAGACTTAACCAAATCTTCATTTTTACTTCTGGCATGATCTCCTATTGCAATGTGAATGTGTAAATTGAGTTTAGTTTCCATCAATGAAAACACCAAGGCATCTATGCAGTGTCTCTTGCCAACACAAATAACTTAGGCAAAGTAAAATGAAATGAACCCTTCACTAAAAAAATGACAAAACTGAATCAACTCTTCCGATTTGAGTTGTGAGTGAAAATTGCTAACATGAATGATTATACTAGTAGTTTCAACCAAGTCATGAAGGTAGCACGGTATGGGGTTGAAAATCCCTTGGCCACTAATTTGAAAGCTTATGTGGGAGGGGATACAGTTGTGCCCTAGGTTGCATTTGTTTCTAACTTCTACACCATGTAAATTGGCAAACACAGAGACCATACAATTCATGTGCTTGGCTTCCTGAAAAGGGTTAGAAATATTATGACAAATATTGTGTAGGGGTGGATGGACGAGTTTGGGGCTCAGGTGATTGATGAACTACAAAGGGATTCATTAGATAGAAATGAACCATCCGAGGAGGAATTCTTTACTACTAACTATAATGTAGAAAATGGTGAGTAGAACACCAAGTTAAACATACATTGGAATACAAAACAATCTAACAAAGTGATTTTGATTAGCACGACCAAAAAGTAAAGGTGCCAATTTGTGATTTACACAATGTAGGATTTTGGATTCCTTATGAAGGAAATGTTAATGATATAAAAGTTTGATATGTGAATGTAATATATGACTAAAGAAAATTAAATTAGATCTATGAGAGAATGTGCAAGAGGAAAATAGGAAGGATGAACTCACCTTGAAAATAAGAAGGAGAGGGTTGACCTTCAGATATGAGATTGACTGTCGCAAAATTGTTGGAATAAGAAATGGTTATGTATCTGGCACCTTGACACATGTAACTTCCAACTGTGAAAATATAAGATCCAAAGGACTATGTTGAACAAATTTGACCTCATCTAGGACTATTTCGAACAAAGTTGACCTAGTCATTTAAACTACAAAACTGATGAAACTTGTAGAGGACTTGTGTCTGGTTCTAATATTCTTGAATCTAGCTCTAAAACTCCCAAAACCTGCTCCTACACAAAGAAAAGAAGGGTAAAATGGTTGTGGGGAGGTTTTTTCCTTAGTAAACCCCTATTTAGGAATCAACCTTGAATTCAAATAAATGAAATTGAAGAAAATTTGTCATGTAGCAATGATTAGATCTAAACAATGGAAATATATCATACGATGTAGATGCAATTGTCTCTAAATATGTGATCAAGAATGTTGATGAAATAACTTTGAACATAAAAATCAAACAAAAATCATGTAAGACAAAACCCCATGTAGTAGATGTTGCAATTCGCCATAATGTTGGATTCAAGAAGAAAGAGAAGAAGATGACTTGATGAATGAATGTAGATCTCCTTCCTTGATTGCAAACTCATTTGTTTCATCTCCAATGGGGTAAAAGAGCTATATCTATGGAATAAAATGCCTTGAATGTATGATGGAAATGATGAAATGAATACTTGAAATTCTTGATGGCTTCCTTGCACTTGAATGCTTGATGGGCTTGAATGCTTGATAATGGATGCCTTCAAATGGATGCTTTCTTGAACTTGGATCTCTTGAATGCAAAATAATATCTCACATGTGTGTGTATTGCATAATAATGGATTGTAGATTATGGATATGAAAATGAGAGGAATACGTCTCCTTTTATACACATTTCAAGGCTCAGATCTCGTAGGCCGACCTTAACCGCCTAGGAGAAAAAACCTCGCATTGGGCACACAACCCACTTAAATTCAATGCCCAAGGACAAGGTTGACTTGGTTTGACATTGTCTAGGAAAAGGATGACTTAGTTTGATCTAGTATTTTCTTGGTAAATTTTGTCCAAGATTTAGGGGAGTGTGCCAAAGAGAGGTGGCAAGAACCTTAGTCTGCCAAGAAATCAGGGGAAATCCTAAAATCTGAAATTAAATGCATAGGACCTAGGTGTGAAATGAATTATGTGGATGGATTGAAAATGGGAAAATATGCATAGAAATTAGAGCCAACCTCGAGTTTGAAGGAGTAGGACTCATATTTAAACTGAATAAGCATTTAAGTACAATATGAGGTCCTACCATAAGGAACACAGTAAAGTAGGCTTAAAATGGTCCCAAAATGAGCACAAATTAAGTGCTTACTTTTTAGGATGGTATATTCAGCCCCCACTTTAGTGGGAGTATGAGAAAAACTCATGCTCATGGTAAAGGAAGAGAAGAAGAAAGAGAGAGAGAGGTGATGATAGGTGAATTGCAAAGAGATGAGAAATCACTAGGTTTAAGGACGTAAGACCCCAAACCAAGGATCTTAGCTCCACATCCATGCACAAGGGCACGAGAAAAAAATCAAAAAGGAAAAAAGAAAAATCAAAGCCAAAAGACACAAAAGAACTAAAACAAAACTCCAAATAAACTAGTGAAGGAGACCTCAGCTAGAAATATCCGATCTGCTAATAACATGTTTGCAAGAGCACAAGTGATCACATAGGAAGAACAAGAGCATCACCAAAGATGATAAAAACTCCTAACCTACTAGCACAATTATGAGAGAGAAGAGAGAGAGACCATGAATCCAACAGACATAGCACATTGTGTTATGCTAGGTGATCCATGTGGAGAGAAGAGAGGAAGGATAATTGATAATCTAGAAAATTGTGTTATGCTAGTCAATTCTACCTTAAGAAATTTGTGCAAAGGGCAGCTTGTGGGGATCAGTCTTATGGAAACCATCATATCCTTGTAGATCCATGTCTAGGGATTAGTCTTATGGAATTCTATATGAATCCATGTTCAGGGATTAGTCTTGTGGAAATTTTTTATGAATCCATTTCTAGGGATTAGTCTTAGAAATTCCGTGTGAATCCATGTTCAAGGATTAGTCTTTATGGAAATTTCTATGTGAATCTATAAAAAGTGATCAGTCTATATATCAAAACCTGCATGTAATGGACAATATAGATCATAGGTATGCCCCCTCCTTGTGATGGAAACACATGAGACATCATAAGGAATAGAATCAAGGATACCTACTTCCAACAACAAGAAGATATCCTTAAGCAACAATGTATGCCATAAACTTAGCTAAGAGTGTTGACTCTTATGAGCTAAGAAAATTATAATTGTGTAAGGATATTTTTCTTGTGGGAAGAGACCCTTGAAAGGAAGAGATCCTGGATGAAAGATATCTACCTTGAATTATGTTATCCTCTACTTCTAAGGTATGTTTAGGAGAATGGAAAACATAAGTCACCAAGGCCTCATCTATAGAAGGAATGTCAATGAAATGCATAGGAAGTGATTTATCATTAAGAGAAATAATCATGTGATCATCCTCTTGTACCAAAGGATCCCTAAAAGGAATAGACATTGTAGAAGAAAGATCATCATTTTTATTGAAGGCCTCTTTGGTAAGAGGGATATCTTTACAAGGAATGGTGGTAATCACAATGTCCTGAGGATTAGGATCAATTTTGGGATGGTGAACATTATAGAAAGGAAGAACTAGATTGTCATCATATACATGAAATGGAACATCTTGAAGATCTTGAAGAAAAATTAAAACTGAAAAAGAAAATGAAGATAACAATTCCATTGAAAATGAAATGCAATAACTATGGATGAAATATTTTTGGGTTTTCTTAATTATTTGGACAAAATGCATTGCAATGTAATCTAAGAATGAACTAGTTATATGAAACAAGATGCACTTTTTTCTTTTTCACAATACAATAATATTAAATAAAATAATGCAATGGAGGTAAAGGAAATCTAAACACAAAATGAAAGGTAGAGCTATAAATCTAGATGCATACAATGTAACAAAACAATGATTAACACAATGCATACAAAGTAGATCTAGATATCTAAATGCACAGAAAGAGAGTCTAACACCAAAATCAGAATGGAAATGTTATAAGTCGGGTTCACCAAAATGTAATGTAGAAAATGGTGATCAATGATAGATCCCCACTTCCTACATACACTGGAATTCAAAATAATCTAACAAAGTGAATCTGGTTAACACAACCAAAAGAGTGGGGGTGCTAATGTGAGATCCACAATGTATTGTTTTGGATTACTTATGAAGGAGATGTTAGTGATATGCAAATTTGAAATGTAAATGTAATAAATGAATAAAGAAAATTAAATTAGATGTATGAGAGAATGTACAAGATGAAAATAGGAAGGATGAACTCACCTTGAAAACAAGAAGGAGAGGGTTGACCTTCAAATCTAAGATTGACTGTCGTAGAATTGTCATAATAAAAAATAGTTCTGGATCTGGCACCTTGACATCTGTAACTTCTGACCATGAAACTATCAAATCCAAAGGACTATGTTGAACAAATTTTACCTCGTTTGGGACTATGTCAAAAAAAATTTGTTCGACATAGTCCTTTTAACTCCAAAATTGATGAAACTTGCAGAGGACTTGTGTTTGGTTATGATATTCCCCAATCTATCTCCTAAACTCTCAAAATCTACTACTACACACAAAAATAAAGGGAAGAAGGTTGTGGGGAATATTTTTCCTTATTCAAACCTTTATTTAGGAATCAACCTTGAATTGAAATAAATAAAATTGAAGAAAAGTTGTCATGTAGAAAAGATTAGATCTAAATAATGGAAATATACAATAACACGTAGATGCAATTGTCTCTAAGTATGTGATCAAGCATGTTGATGAAATAGCTTTGACTCAAAAAAAAAGAAAAAGGAAATCATGTTAGACAAAACCTCATGTAGTAGATGTTGTAATTCACCGCAATGTTGGATTGAAGAAGAAAGAGAAGAAGAATTGATGAATGAATGTAGATCTCCTTCCTTGATTGAAAAATCATTTTCTTGACCTACAATGGGGGAAAATAGATCGATATATGAAATAAAATTCTTGGAATTCCTAATGGAAATGATGAAATGAAGACTTGAAATTATTGATGACTTCCTTTCACTTGAATGCTTGATGGGCTTAAATGCTTGATAATGGATGCCTTCAAATGGATTATTACTTGAACTTGGATATCTTGAATGCACAATAATAGCTTACATGTCTGTGGATTGCATAATGATGGATTGTAGATTATGGATATGAAAATGAGAGGAAGAGGTCTCATCTTATACACATTTTGGGCCTCAGATCTCACAGGCCAACCTCAATTAAGCACATAGGAGAAAACACCCTGCATTGGGCCTAAAGTCCACTTAAATTCAATGTCCAAGGACAAGATTGAATTTAATAGACCTTGTCTAGGAGAAGGACAAATTCGTTTGACCTAGTATTCACATGCTAAATTTTGTTCAAGATTTAGGGGAGTGTGCCAAAAAGAGGCAGTGAGAACCTTAGTATGCTAGGAAATGAGGGCAAATCCCAAAATCTAAAATTAAATGCATAGGGCCTAGGTGGGAAAATAATTATGTGGATGGATCAAAAATGGTAAAATATGCATAGAAATTAGAGCCAACCTCAAGTTTGAATGAGGAAGACCTATATTCAAATTAAATATGCATTTAAGTACAATATGAGGTCCTACCATAAGAAACACACTAAAGTAGGCTAAAAATGGTTCCAAAATGAGAAAAAATTAAGTGCTTACTTTTTAGGATGGTACACTAACAAGGAAGACGATGATGAGGATGACACTCATGTTGATGACCTAGGCATTGTCAATGCATAGTCTTTCTAATTTTCTACTTATGTTATGAAAAATATAGATGACTTTTTACAAATTTTGCTCTAAAGAGAAGAGAAATGAAACATGTATACATGTAAAATTCACCTTACTAATAAATATATATAGCTCTTTATGTATGAAATATTTCTTGTACATGAAATGTGTCCTTTATTTTTGGCAATTTTAATTTCAAAAATATATTTTCCTAATGCACACAATTTAATAATATGAGAGTATTAAAAGTTTTAAACAATTATTTCATTTATAGCTCTTCATAACATGAATATTAAAGGACAACTAGGCTTATTGTGGTGTGTTGATGAAAATATTTTGCATCACTTTAAAACCTTCCTAGAAATCTTTTACAACACTTCAATTATAGGGGAATATCACCCTTTTAGAAGTGGAGGATGTCACAAAGACCCTTCATTATTAGAAACGAGAACATAAAATATTAAGTAATAAAGATATAAAGTGTAATATTCATATCCTAACCATAGGAAAAACTTAGAGGATTTGAATAAAGGCACATATCTTCCTGGGGATGTATCTCTTTTTGAAAAGAATGCAATAGAACTACTAGACTAGATTAGAACTGAGCACAAAGTGCAGTGTTCAATTCCCATATAGAAATATTTCCTATAAAGGTTTTATAAAAACACATACATACCAAACTTTGCAGTAGTTAACCATTTGGAAAACTTATTGTGACTGGTACAATTCATCTTTTATATTAAAATATATGGAAGAGTAAGAATCATACATGATCCACAGATTTTTAGGATAAGTGAAAGACAAAGAGACCACTCTGTTAAGAGATTTAAAACTCCTAAGAGTTTCCTAGTTAGAGGATTTTACACTTTAGATCCTGTTAAAGATCATTTCCACCCTACTAGGAGTGACCTTGTTAAAGGATTTTAACCTGCAAACCTATTAGGGATTGCCTTGAGATAGACTCAAGAATGTCTGATCTGAATATGACCTTTCTATCTAAAAAATCTATTTTAGCTCTGATCGCTATGTCACCTTAGAAATCAACCAACTCCAAATAAACATCAACTCCAATCACAACGTCTAAAATTGTAACCCTAAATTACAATTTCATCCTTTTATAACAAGTTATACAAGTCAACCTTTAACCTAGAACATTTTACTCATTGACCTACAATTCAAATTCAGTCCCACAAAAATACATTGGCCAACCCAATAATGTCAATATAACATAAATCAGGTCGCAAATAAAAATTAACTATCGTTAAACTGATAAAATCAAACTTGTTCTAACTATCCTTTGTCCTTCCTTCCAGTGACACTTGAATCTTCAATAGTTTGACCAATTCTTCAAAATAAGTGATTTTATCATAGACATAGGTAGAGATACCTCTTTAGATGATCACTGCATGATCGTATACCTTAACTCTCTCTCCAAATCCAGATTTAATCATCTGAGTGTTGCTCACTGTTCTTTACCTGATTGATTGTACACTTAGTCAACTCTTCAATTGAATCATCACCACCATCATCATCAGTACAACTGATCTCTCATCTCCAAGACACCATGTTTCCAGCAATGAAAACACCTCAATACAATACTATGATCAAAACATAGATAATATTCACCAAATTCCAACAATCTCCCCCTTTTGCATTGATGGCAACACTTAGAAAAATAAAACATGAAATTTGTAATAAGATAATTCCCAAAGCTCCCCCTCAGAATTAAAAACATGTATAATACATCCCTTAACCTTTACAAACTGAACTGAGCCACAATCTAGCTTAATTACATCATTTCATACATACAACTCCCCTTTGACAAAATTGACAAAGGTATGAAAAAAAGTGTCAAAAATTGTATTAATATAGAGTAGTTCCACCTAATTACATTCTAGTCAAAATATCACTGAAGTTGACCCCAAAACTATTTCAGCCCCCTTCACTCCCTGTTGCAAGACTTCCATATTCTCTATCAATAAACTTTTCTACTCTAATGAGTTAGCAATCCTCTTTTCTTGGTCAGACCAATTGGCTCTCAATGTAGTGTGTATATTACTCACTTTCCTCCCAAATGTTGTAGCCGATTCAGTGTGGGGATCAAAATTGGTTATGATTAGCCTAAGCTCATGTTGATCTTCACTCTTTTCCCTTTTCAAATCCTTCAAAATTGAGAAAAATTAGGAAAAAACTTCAAAATTGTATTACCTTCAGTCAATGCACTCTTCATTTGTTTGACAACTTCTATGAGTATTTTATTATCAATGATAATTGACTGAGCTAACTTCTCTTATCTTTTCTTCTTGTAGGCCTTCTCTTCCCTAATTGATTGATGGTTCTATCATTTTAATAATATGTAATAGTGCTTAGTAACTCTAAAAATAAGTCTCGCGATGTAACAATTATCCAAGCATCTTTTTCCATCATCTTTTTCTTTCCATTTGACTTAATTGCAACAACAATGTTGATCATCTCCTCAGGGCTCATAGCACTAAAATCAATATGTCCTTTGAGTGTAAATTCCTCACCAAGTTGTATATCATACTTTACTGGAGGAGTGGCCTTATCTGCACTTTTATCCTTTTCAATGACTTCTTCTTCTTGAAATTGTTTCCATATGATGTTAACTTATGTATCTTCTTTTTACTTTTCCTTCTCTTGTGATTGCACATTGGCAGTGCCTTTTCCTTGAATATCATTGGTCTTATCTTGACCAATACATGTTCTCACTGTATCATCTTCCTTCTGCATTTCAGTCTCTGTTCGTGGTTCTTGATTGTCCAATGGGTAATTTTGTACCTCCATGATAGGAACATATGTAGTTTTTTTTTCCAAATTCTTCAAGTGTAACTTGCACATTATCAATCTTGAAACCTTTTGTAGTTTGTATGATGATTGGTTCATCCTTCATCTCTTTTTCTATCTCCTCAACAATATTCATAACAATTGTTCCACTTGAGTCTTTCTTCAAACCTAAGTGTTCTCTCAAGATATCTTCAGTTTCATCCATTACGGATTGAACTTCTCCAATCATCAACCTTGTAGCTCTATATCTTGTCCTAAGTAGAGGTCTTAGCTCTTTAACTTTTTTCTCTATCTCTTCTATAGTAGAATCAGACATTAAACTCAAAAAAGAATGTTTGACCTGTTGGAAAGATTGTTGGAAAGCTACAATGGAAATAATTGTTGTTTTGTCATTGATGTCAAACCTTAATTGGTAAGACTATTTCTATATGTTTGAGTACCATATCTATTGATTGATGAAGGAGATTTAACAAGAAGACCAAGTGGAATGGTTGAGTTATGGGAAATCACAAGGGTACTTGATCAGTTGGCACATTGGCAAAGTAATGTGTTGTTTATCTTTTGATGAAAGTTTACTGTAAACAGTATATGCCGAGTGAAGTCAGTGATAACCGAGCGCCAGTAAATTGTCAAGGAAAATAGTGGTGACCGAGCGTCAGAAAATTACGGAAGAACACAGTGTTGGCCAAGCAGCAGTATTTTGGTAATTGTTGAGATTTGAGCTCTCTGGCTGACTTAGTTAATTTTATTGGGATATGTAAAGTTAATGGATAATCTCTCTCCCTTTTCTAAATAATGTGATAATATAGATAATCTCTCTCCCTTTGTCAGCAATGCTAAACAAGTATCTTACAGATATTTGACATTAATGTCAAGCGATCTTTTCTCTCCATCCATAATATATTCCTTGAATTTCCCTTATCCATCACCACTACAACAATATGCTCTGGTTCTCGGTGATGATATATACATGTCTGTATATAGATGTAGCTTTGAAGTTCATATTTTTTCTTGTATCAACATGAATGATGTTCTGATAATATATAAGCTGATGTAGCCTTCCAATCATTTTACTGACTAGTAGACAAGGGTTTGACCCCTAATCTTTTCATCAAGTATTCAAATGTATCCTTGGGTAGTGGCTTAGTGAAGATATCATCTAATTGTTCTTTGGATTGCACATACTCAAGTATCACCTCTTTTTCTTGAACTTGTTCTCTCAAATAATGATACTTGATGGCAATGTGTTTAGTCTTAGCATGCATGACTAGATTCTTGGAAATGTT
>MU226048.1:361337-387884 GCA_018584345.1 Thuja plicata
CATACCATGTTTCTCTTGTCTGGATCTACAAACCCTTCTGGTTGCTCAATGTATACCTCTTCTTCAAGTATTCCATTTAGGAATGCTGACTTGACATCCATCTGGTATACCTTGAATCCTTTGAATATAACATAAGAAAGTAGTATTATTACACCTTCTAGCCTAGCAATAGGTGCAAAGGTCTCTCCATAGTCAATACCTTCCTCTTGTGCATACTAGTCTTGCTTTTTTTCTTGTGACTTCTCCATTCTCATTCATCTTGTTCCTGAATATCCATTTAGTACCGATGACATTATTTTCATCTGGTCTTGGTACAAGTGACCATGTCTTATTTTTCTCAATCTCATCATCATAGCACTTATCCATTCTTCATTATCAAGTGCAACATTGACAGATTTTGGTTCAAACTCACAAATTAAGCAACTTGTGTTCAGAGACTTACTTCTTGTTCTTGTACCAGCTTTCTTATCTCCTATGATCTGGATCTCTGGATGGTTCCTTCTTACATATCTGGAAAGAACTGGTTCAGCTCTTTGTCTATCATCTTGATCATCATTTTGTCCTTCATTATGTTCTTCATCACTCTGTACATTATTTTGATTATTATCTTGATCGTCGGTATTTGCAGCCTGACCGTCGGTTACAACATTCTGTTGTTCTAGAATTAAGCACTATTGCTTGGGTAGAGTGTTAGGCTCTTCACAGTATACAAAATTTTTGTATTCCTCTGGTTCTTTTGTGCTTTCTAGCTCATTCTTTTCTGCAAATTCATCTATCTTCACATTTGCAATTTCAACAATTTTCTTACAAGCCTTAATAAGACATTTATAAGCCTTGCTCTTAGTGGAATACCCTAGAAAGATACCTTCATCACTCTTGGCATCAAGCTTTCCATTTCTATCATTCTTTAAGATATAACATTGACTACCAAAGATTTTGAAGTAACTTACATTGGGTGTTTTACCATACCATAGCTCATAGCGTGTCTTCTTTGTGTCCTTCAATTGTACTATGTTTAATCTGTAGACAACAGTACTGACAGCTTCCCTTTAGAAGATTTGGGTGATGCCTTTCTCTATCATTAGTGTTCTAGCACAATCAATTATGGATCTGTTCCTTCTCTCAACAATACCATTTTGTTGTGGTGTTCTTGGTGCAGAAACATGTCTTTTTATACCATGCTCATTGTAGAAATTAGTGAATTCATCTGATATAAACTCTCCTCCTTTATCTGATCTCAAGCATTTCAAATCCTTAACACTTTTTTTCTCTACCATAGCCTTATACCATTTAAACATTTGAATGCTTCAGATTTATCTTTTAGAAACATAACTATTATCATTCTAGAGTAATCATCAACAAAGAGAATAAAATATTTATCTCCATAATAACTCTTTGTTCTCATTGGTCCACATAGATCAGTATGGACTAATTCTACAATATCATCAGATGTATGGGTTTTACTTTTGAAACTAGACTTTGTCATCTTACTTTTTTGATAATTCTTGCACATGATGTTGTTGGGCTTTGACATCGTCGATAACCCTCTTACATTTCTCCTTCTATTTATTTTCATCATGTTGTCAAAATTCACATGACACAATCTTTTGTGCCACAACCACATGTCTTCATTTCTAGTCATTAAGAAAGTGGTGTTAGTATCATTCAGATAGAATGAGTTACCTTTTTTCTATTCACTGGTACCAATCAATCTTCCTAATTCATTGAAGATCTTTGCCTTATTATTCTCAAATGCTACTTTGTGACCTAAATTATTTAGTTGAGACACACTCAACAGATTGTAATTCAATCCTTTTACCCAATAAGCATTTTCACATTTAATTAGATTATTCAACATTATAGTTCCTTTACCTTCAACTGAACAAGGTGTATCATTACCTATTCTTATTATACCACCATTATAATACTCAAAAGTTTTAAAATTTTCTTTGTCACCAGTCATGTGGTGAGTGCAGCCACTATCTATAATCCAAATGTCATTCTTGGTAACCTTAGATATGAGTACAGTTTCTACATACCTTTCATCTTCATCTGAATCATCTTTCATAGCTACAAACACCATCTTGATATCTTCATCAGGTTCAGTGTCAGTATCTTCATCTTTGTAAGAATCTAGGTAGCTGGCTTTCTTGCCTTTTGTCCTTGTAGTCTCGGGCATCTCTTCTTTCTGATTGTTGGTAACTTCTGTAATCTTTTTTATCACCTCTGTCAAATTTCTTCTCAAAAGATCTATCATTAACTCTGTCATCTTTTCTTTCGTTAGGACATCTTGTAGCGAAGTGTCCAATTTCTTTACAATTGAAGCATACAAGTGGTAACTTGCCTTTGTATTTACCTTTGCCTCTCTTCATTCTTCTAGCCATAAGTGCTTCTATTTCATTTAGATCTTCTTCTTCACTTTCACTTTCACTATCCCTTCTAGATATGTGTCTATGACTTGATTTGCTTATTCTCATAGAAGATTTAAATGCAGACTCTAAGTTTGGTAAGACACTATTATCAAAGTTATTCATCTCAAATGAAATCAATCTACCAATTAAACTATCAAGAGTAACTATATTGTTTTTTACTGCTCTCATTTCTTGAATGGCAGAGACTCTAATAGCATATACAGGCACAAAGGTTCTTAAGATTTTACTTACCACTGTCTCCTCTTCAAGTGTACCTCCAAATCCTCATATAGAATTGAGTACTTATTTGATTCTTGTGTTGTACTATGTGATATTTTCTCCTTCTTTCATTCTGAGATCATCAAACTTTCCTCTAAGGCTTTCTACCTTGGCTCTCAGAACATTTGTATCACCTTCATATACAAGCTTCAGTTTGTCTCACATCTTCTTTGCAATTTTGCAATCTTTGACATCTTTAAATTTAGCATCAGAGAGTGAGGAAGAAAGCTCTATGACCATGCAGTTGTGCTCATGCTTCTCTCTCAATTGATCTATTGTTAATGCTCCTGTGGGCAACACATATTCAGTATCTAGGAATTGAGTAACATCATTACCAATGCCTGATAAGTGTAGTCTTATCTTGCTTTGCCATGAAGCAAAGTTGTCTTTGTTTAACTTGGGCACATCTCATTTGTTCATCTTGTGATCTTGACTTAGGTCTTGAAACCTTCCTTCTAAGAACACAAGCTCTGATACCAATTGTTAGTAATAACTGAGAGGGGGGGTGAATCAGTGGCCTCAAATTTATCCTTAAAACTTTAACCATTAATCAATAAATCTCATATTATCATTTTCCTACAAGATGCATGCAATGAAATACTAATAATGATTAATTGTTTGTTAATCCTTATTCTCCTTAATTACTGAAAAGCAGTATAACTATTTACCGAAACTCAGTAAATAAGTAGAGTATACCAATCAATCCAGAAATGCATATGTGAAATGTAAAACAGTAAAGTGATAAACCATAAACACATAACACATGGATTTTTAACATGAAAACCCTGTTAAGGGAAAAAACATTGGGACCGGTACCCCAAATTTTAACTCTTCTGAAGTGAGCCCTGTTAGGAGCCAACCCTGTTAAAGGTTACAAACACACTGTTAAGTGTGACCTTGTTAGAGGATTTTATACATAGAGGTTGTCACTTAGTATCGAGCATCTATTTCTACCATCCGTGATTTAGCCTCCTTCTTAGACTGTCAATAGGTATCAGGCAAGTCCAATGCCACTTTCATGAATCAACCTTTTTGGCACTCCTTGAGATGTACCTCAATATATAGAAGAATGTTAAGTCCTGCTCGGTTAAGAGACTTAATGCTTCAATGGTTAAACTGAAACACTATGACCTGTTCATATTGTAACTTGAATTGTAGATTTTCAAATCTATTTAAGTACATTACCTCTCTGACCAATGTATCAATTCAATCCTTATGCTCCACATTTTCTACTCTGTGATGTTGTTCTCACTCTTCATCGATGTCTGCAAAATTCCTTAGCTCTCCTTCAGCTTGTTTGATCAGTATTGCATGAAGTTGGTCTTCATCAGTTTCTCTTTAGCATCCTCGTTCTATTCACTCCCCTTAATCCCATCAGAAAATGAATTAAGCTTGTCTCTTATATAGACATAATATTCATTATTTCTTGGTTCTTGATTCTTGGTGTGATAAACAATCTAGCCAATTAGATTTAAAGCATAACTCTTGATTTATCTCATAGATATCTTCTTGACAACTATACAAATCAGCTTTAAATCAATCACTTATCTTTGGTCAAATAAAACAAAGTAGACAACCAGTTAAGTCTTTATTTAGCTCTGCCAGCTACATATTTTGTCATTTTCTGAACTCTCTGTTCTATCAGTCACCACTGCAGTTAGTCGTCGGTGACAACTGACTGATTCGTCGATGAGACTCTAGTTAGCTTCATGATCTTCATCCGTCGGGCATCATTGGAAATTTACTCATCGGGAAACCTTCTAAATTTTCTCGTCAGGCACTCTGTGGTTTTTCTTCATCGGGCAATACTGTTCTTCTGATCGTCGAGTATCACTGTGACTCTTCATGTTTGTTTTGTTTGTCGGTGTACACTCCATCGGTGTAGTTTGTCACTTAGTGAATACACGAGTTTATGTATTGCTGAAAGCATAACCTTGGTTCCTTTGGTTCTTTGAAGTCTTTGGCATTATGTACATGACCATACAGATGATATCAAGTTGACATCAATGACAATACAATCCATTAACTGATTTAATGACTTGCATTATCTTCAACTCAACATTATCAAACATTCAATCAATTACATGTCATTAGATACATCCTTCCATCCACATTCACTCTCCTTCTTTGCAAGTGAGTATCAAGCATATCTACATTAACCATCTAGGAGTGGCATTCATAGATCTATTCATTTTTGAGGGAATACTTTATTCTACATTATATTTCAAGGTAAATTATTTGGATTTCAAGTACATTCAAGCATCTTCATGGGTATGAGTGATTTCTATATTCGTCCATGAGGGTTTATGCAAGGTGAATCTATCATTTACCTTTCTACATACTTTCCTTTATGAAATTTCATTTCATTTCTAAGGTTGATTCCTAAACTGGGGTTTGACCAAGGAAAAACCCTTTAGCCAACCCTCTTCCCCATTTTTATGTATGTAGGAATAGGTTATAGAGCCGTTGGATAGGATCTGGGCAGATAGGGAATAACCGGAAGAATTATGAAAAATTCAGATGAAAACATAGGACAAGTTTCTATTCCCATCATCTCTCAGGTACATGTTTCCATTTTCATCATGTTCCTAACATTTTGAGCTTAGATTTGAGCCATGGGTTAGATATGTCTTCTAATTTCCGTTTATGTGCATTTCAACTCACTGACTGTCTGTATTAATCTATTTTTACTAGTTTTATAGTAACTTTCCTAATTAATCATTTACATTATTACATTTCATCATTTACATTCTCATCATTACATATTTTAGTGAAATATCAATGTCACACTTGCTGTTTAAATCTCCTCTTGAATCTAGTAGGGCATCTTCCTTCTAAAATGTGTAATTCATGAAAATGGGAAGTGATTTGCCTATTTATACATTGCTTCCCTTTTCACTGTGTACATTTTGGTGAACCCGACTCATAACATTTCAATTATAATTTTTGGTAGTTAGATCCTATTTTCATAACTATATCTACTTTTTATACTTTACATTAGATCTTTACATTTAATGGTTAGATGTGCTTTTCATATAAAAATATTATTTTCTTAAATTGAATTGTATATATCTTTAAAATTTGAAAATCACATTAGATCTATCCTTATTTAATTCTCTTATGCATGAGTGTTATTACCTTGATTCCTACGTATAACATTCTGGTTATGAGAAGTCGTAGACTTATGGGTTCCATTGATCCCAAGCCTTCTATTTTTCCTAGGAATATTGATGAGACCAACATGCACACTAATGACATTAATCCTATCATGGAAAAAAATCTTCCCACTCTTCTCATTATCAAGATGAGGCCTTAAGAGTCCCTCCTATGCAAGTTCAAAAAATTTCTCATGATTTTGAAAATTTTGAGCAATGGTTAGGGAAAGAAAACTCTAATCCCAAGGTCATTTTTTTGTAGAAGGTTTAAGGAATATAATTCATAATGATGAGCATGGTGTTAATGTATTGTGTAGTATCTCTCATCTCATTGATAATAGTGTCAAGAATATTAGAGATTGCTCCCAAGAGCTAGGTTTCAATCCACCTACTACTAGTGTTGAAACCTCCATGCCTATTTCTACCTCCATTCCTAGTGTGTCCACTTATTCTCCACCCATTATAACCACTTCCATTCAAAATCTCAACCCTGCACATGTTAGCATTCGTAATCCTATTGTACCCAATATTCCTTCGAGTGTTCCATGTGTTTCTTTACCTTCATAAATACCTACTTAAAATAGTGTTCCTTTTTCATACTCTACCACCCCTTCTATTTTCCACAATCTTCCAAACATTTAAATCATATTTCCTACCACTGTTTATACTAATTCTACTATTAGTAGCTTGGCTCAAACTGTTTCTTCTTTGCAACAACAACAAGTTCAACATTCCTACTTTTGAGATTGTTAGTCCTTTATCCTTGGATATCATTCATGTTGTTATTCTAATATACATGTAGATTCCTCATCTTGAGACTTATAATGGGAAAGTTGATCCTTTAACCCATGTCAAAACCTTTCAAACATTGTAGAGTGATTTCTCTCATGATTAAAGTTTCATGGCTAAATTATTTAATATAACCTTTCAATACAAAGTCTTGCAATGGTATTGTTATTTGCCTTATTTTATTAACTCCTTTCAAAATATTGATAATACTTTCATCTGACACTTTAAAAAAAATTTGGTCCTAATATTTATTTAACTGATTTAATGCATTATAAATAAGGAATAAAAGAAAAAGTGACCAATTTCATTGGTAGATTTAAGCATTTGCATGCTCGGATTTCTCATCATGAGCCTGATATTAATGTGCAATATATTTTCATTTCTAATTTATAAAAAGACATTAGAGATAGGATTTTTCATTCTGAGTTTTCTTTTTTTACTCAATTGTGTGCAATGCTTCATAATTATCATCTTCAAGTGAGTTAGTTTGAGAGAACCACTCCAATGGCTCTAGTTGATAAGAGTGATGTCACATCTTATAACAAGTTTTAGAAACCAAAGAACTTCATTAAGATCAATAATTTATCCAACAATAGTAATGAGCAAGTGGAAAAAAACATCCAAATGTGTGGCTCCTTTGTCATCTATTTTAAGACCTCATAATTTTACTCATCTTTTATAATCTTTTCAAAATATGATATTTAAGTTGATTGAAAGCGTTAATCCTTCCTCCTATTAAACTGATTGACACATCCAAACCTTTTCCCAAGTCCTTTGATCACAAATATTTTTCCAATACCACTGTCAACCTGTTCATGATATTTAGGAGTGTTTCCATTTGAAATATATTATTCAAGACCTCATTGAATCTAATATTATATCTATTGAGGGTGTTAGTGATCAAGGAAATAAATTTGTAGCACCTCCCAATCAAAACTTGCAAATATATACCAACCCCTTTCCATCTCATTCAACAAATACCATTGAGTCTACACAATCTTTCCCTTCATCTTCCACCCATGTTGTTGACTATGATGATAAGAGGATTGAAGTTGATAATTTTGTCAACCTCATTGATCAATCCCCACCTGAGTTTTGCATTACCTTTGATCCTAGTGATACAATTAAAGAACCTAATGCTCCTCTTTACATTATTTCAAATGTTAATGATCTTTATTCATGTGGTGTCCTTATTGACCCTAATTTCATGTTGAATGTGATAGTTTAAGAACATCTCTACAATAGGCTATTTCAACGTGATTTCTATGATAAATATTATGTGATGATCCAAATTTGTAATATTTTCCTTTATCCTACCCATGGTTCTAATTACATTTATAATATAAGTTGGTGGTAAAATTTTAGATGTCACCTCTGTGGCCATCCCAAATTTTAAGTAGTTTCAAGTCAAACTTGGTCTTCCTTGGCTTACCTCCATGAAAGATATAGCCTCTCTTATCCATAAGTGTTTGAAGTTTCCCCATAACAGATAAATCATGATTGTGAATCATAGTCTCTATCATCCTTCAGTACCTCAAGAGTCTATTGACCTTGATTTATTTTTTCCTTCTATGCCTCATCCAACTCAAACCCGCAAAGATAATCTCTTTCAAGCATATCAGGAATACAAAATCAAACATATTTGTGAACTTAGAAATCTTAAGGATGTTCCATCTCCTTTCCCTTAACCTAGGATTATCCTTATACCACCTACACCTCCTATATATTTTTTTTTTCTACCTCATATATCTTCTTAACATGTAGTCGATAGCATCTCTCAAACTAGTGAGGTTTCTTTTGCTCTTCCTCATAAAGAAGAAAAAGACCCAATGTTGATCGATCCTGAACCAAACATAATTTCTATCAAAACTAAGTGTATCCATTTTTCTCATGATCGTTTTTGTAAAGATCATGCTAGAGCCCATCAATGTGCTTATCAAAACCTTTCTTCACCCAAAACAATTATTTATGCTTTGATTCCCTTCGACCAACCTATGCTTGAACCAAAGTAAGGAGTTCATTTAAAAAATATGAAATTGAAAAAATATGATGATTATGTTTGTATCTTGGATTCTATTACAATTAATTTGGATGAAGAAGATACTCTTGGCAATGATACTTTTGATGTTCCTAATGAAAATAATGATGATATACATACTAGTGATTCTTATGATATGTATGAGCTTATTGATGTTGATCATGATTTACCAACTATATTTTCTCAACAATTATCCCTTAGTCCAAGTGACGAGCAAAGTGACTCATCTTTACAGCATGATTCTAGTTTATAACTGGCTATTGTTCCATCTACCGTGCTTGATGAGGCTCCTCTTCTATTTTTTCCACCTTCCCTAAATACTACCGACTAAGATGGAGGGAAAGAAATATGCTTGAATAACTCCTCTTTAATGGTGGATTCTTTTGTTTTTCTTGTTGTAATGTGCTTCCCTAGTGATGTGTCACTTGATATATATTTTGTTCATATTTCTTTAGATGTCCCTTGTTTCTTTATAGGCATAAGGTGATAAATGAATCGAACTATCATGGCATTCCTCTATTTGTATATCACTTCTATATGTTGTTACATGTTATGTTGTGCATGTATCACTATTCATAAACGTGCCTTTGTGTTTTTTGATTGGGGATGATGCAAATGGTAGCTACCTATTCTTTTTGGTCTCCATGAGGTCGACTCAAAAAGACTATTCTTTATTACTCTTACATGGCATCCTTCCATTGTGCTTGTAGTTCTGATGCCTTTGGGGGATGATGAAATTTTATTTTGATATAATAACTAATGTATTATTATATGATCATACTGACCCAAGAGTTAGTAGATCCCTTTCATTCTCTCTTTTTTCATGTGTTCATTTCCCTTAGTTTTTCCTTTCTTGGGGACATATCATAGGAGAAACATTTATTGTGGTTGCATGTATGCTTCATTAAATCCATTTCTCCTGTTGAGTCATTTTCAATCGCTTTAACATGGGGGAATACACTTGGCTCCTTATTTCACATTTTTCACACACATACACAGTGATTTAATGCAATCTCTCTCACCAATGACCAAGGATACAATTCTTTCCTTGCACTCATCTTTTCATTAGATCCCTTAATGGATATAATTATTTCCTTAAGGAATGATCTTACTTTCATTGGTCCCTTTGGAGACAATGCTTTTCTTAGGCCTGGTCTCTTTTCTAGATCCCTTAATGAAGACAATTGTTTCCTTAAGTACTTAGCTTCTTTTTGTTGATCCCTTTGGAAACAATTCTTTCCTTAGACCTGATCGCTTTCCTGGATCACTTAATAGAGACAATGCTTTCCTTAAGGATTGATCTTCCTTTCCTTGAAGCCTACATAGATAATGCTTTCCTTAGGCATGATCTCCCTTATCAGATCTTTTAACAAGGAAAATTATTTCCTTAAAGACTAATCCTCTTCGATGGGCTGACTAACATAACACAGCTTGGTAGACTTTCAATGCCATCTTTTGTAACACTTTCTCTCTGTGTGATCCATAGTAAGGAAATACCTTATTAGGATAGTGATCATGCCCCTTCTCTATTTCTCTCTCTTCTCTCCTTCTCTCTCTTCTGAATGATGCATCTTTTTATCTTGGTTTTGTATTTGATGAGGACTTAAGTCACTTGGGGTGTTGATGTTTATTTGTCTCCTTGACCTTGATAAGATTGTTCTTATGCATTGATCTACTTTACTGTGAGCATGATTTTGTCTTTAAGGTGAATTTATTATTTACCTTTTTACATACTCTCCTTTATGCAAATTTATTTCATTTCTAATTTTGATTCCTAAACAAGGGTTTAACCAAGGTAAACCCCTTTAGCCAACCCTTTCCCCCATTTTTATGTGTGCAGGATTATGTTACAGAGTCGTTGGACAAGGTATGGGCAGATCGGGAATAGTTAGACGATCTGTGAAACATTCAGACAAAAAAACCATGGACAAGGTTCCATTCCCATCATGTCTTAGGTACACCTCTCCATTTTCGTTATGTCCCTAGAATTTTGAGCTCAGATTTGAGCCACAAGTTAGATTTTCTTTCGATTTCCATTTCTATGCATTTCAACTCACTGTTTGTCCGTATTAGTCTATTTTTACCAAATTTTTAGTAACTTTCCTGATTAATTATTTACATATTAAATTTCATCATTATATATTTTAGCAAAGGATCACTATCTCACTTAGCGTTTGAGTCTCCTCTTGAACCTAGTGGGGCATCTTCCTTCCAAAATGTGTAATTTATGAAAACGGGAAGTGATTTTCCTATCTATATATTGCTTCCCTTTTCACTGGATGTATATTAGCTTCCACCCTATTTTTTCCATAATTTTTTTTCCCATTGGAATAATCCTTTGCAATCCAAGCCCTCCATCTCTTTTGTGTTTGCATAGTATATCCCAATTAACCAATGGAAGACTCTTTTTCTCTTCCATCCCTATCTTGAGGAATGTTTTCTATATCTTCTCCAGTTTATCAACCGTAGTACCAATACTTTTAAAGAGTGAAAGTAAGTAGAGGGGTATATCTTGGAGAGAGGTGGAAAGAAATTAGAGTTTTCCTAAATTTATTAATAATTTCCCTTTCCATCCCTCCAGTTTCCTTTGGAGCCTTTCAATTATGGATTTATAAAAAAATTGTGTCACCTCCATCATGGTCAACAATAGACATAGGTATAGGCTTGGGAGATAATTATATTGAAATCTCATAATTATCTTAATTTTACCATGGAGATCCCCTATTGTGTTAAATAAATAAAGATTAGTATTTTCATAGTTAATGTACTATCTTAAAACTTTGGCATAATCATCAATGGAGGCTTTCCAAACTCTTTCTTCAATAACTGAGGCCTTATCAAATAGAATAGTGTCATTCACAAATTATTAGATGACACTATCAGGTGTGGTGGAGGCCACATTAATACCTAAGAGTTTTCCTTTAGTTACAAGGTTTACAAATTTTCTTTCAAGGACCTCTCCAAGGATAATGAATAGGTATGGGAGATTGGATCACCTTGTTTGAGTCATTTCTTTATAGTGATAATTCCTCTAGGACTTCCATTAACTATGACAAAGAACTTCATTGTCTCCCCAAAGGTCTTAACAATACAAATTAGCTTATTCTTGAATCCCAATTTCTCTGGGACCTTATAAATAAAGTATCATCTCTCACTACCATAAGCTTTGGATATATCAAGTTTAAAAAACATCCCCAACATACCACATTTATCCATTGAGTGGATGATTTCATGAACTATAATTACAACATCCTCGATTTGGAGAATAGGAACAAAACCCTTTTGATTGCAATTGATCATATAGTCAAGGACGGGTTCAATCCTATTTATGAGGACTTTATAAAAGATCTTATATATAGTATTGGGTGGTCCCACAATAGTTTGTCCCACTTTTTTGCCAACTTTAACACTGAAATGAACATTTTGAAAAAAAAAACTTTACATTTAGACACCTATTGTCGTTAAACCATTATGAATTTGAAGATGATGTTGTTAGTAATAACTGAGAGGGGGGGTGAATCAGTGGCCTCAAAAATATTCCAATAATCAACCCAAAAACTTAGTACCATAATATTAAGCCTCTAGTTATCTTCAATCCTATAAGATGAATGCCTCCAAATACTTTTATCAAATTACTACTGCTTGGAATGCTTTGTAAAATCTTGTACTATATGTTTACCAAATAACAGTCTGTTAATTTACCAAAAGACAGTAAATTATCTAGAGTATACCGATCAATCCAGTTAAGTTAAGTGTAATGAAAAAAACTAAAGTAATGACTCATAAACACATTGACACATGGATTTTTAACATGGAAATCCTGTTAAGGGAAAAACCACTTGGGACCGGTAACCCAAAATTTTCACTCTTTTGAAGTGAGCTCAGTGAAGAGCCAACCCTGTTAAAGGTTACAAACACACTGTTAGGTGTGACCTTGTTAGAGGATTTAAAAATTTAGTCTGTCACTTGATATCGGGCATCTCTATGCTACCTTCCTTGATCAAACACTCACTTGGCCTGTCAATAGGTATCTGGCATCTCATGCTATCTTCATGATCAAAATTTTTGATACTCCTTGGGATGTATCTATATATAGAAAGGATCTTTAAATCCCGCTCAGTTAAGAGACTTTCTGTATCAATGGATAAATTGAAATAGTATGATCTATTCACATATACAACTTATACTTGCAGATTTTCAGATCTATTGTACTCTCATAAAAGTATTCTGATCAATATATCTTAGTTTATACCTTTGCTCCAGTTTGACTCTGCTTGGTGATGTTGTGCTCTATTTCTCGGTGTCTGCAGAAAACATTAGCTCTTTCCTTAGCTTGTTGATCAGTACTGTATGAAGTTTCTCTTCATCAGTTTCTCTTTAGCATCCTCTTTTCATTCATTCACCCACCACACCAATTCGTAATGAATTGAGTTGTCTCTTTATAGAATTGATATCACCGTTGTTAGGTTCTTGATTTTCTTGATCTTGGTGTGATCCACAATTCTTGCCAATTAGATATAAAGCAAAACTCTTGTTTTATCTCGCAGAGATCTTCTTGCCAACTGGAAAAAACAACTTTAAATCCATTACTTATCTCTGGCTTTATCTTGTCGATGAAAACAAATATAACTACCAGTTAACTCTATATTTAGCTCTGCCAGCTAGATGTTTTGTCATTTCTGAACTCAAGTTAATTTCAGTGTTTAACTCTTTGATAGCTTCGGTCAACACTGCAGTTCTCCTCGGGCTTCTCCATCAGTTTACACTATGTTTCTAACCATCGGTTATGCTTGTGATTCTTCTCTTCGGTAATGCTCATCGGTGTTCTTTCTCGGGCATCACTGTGACTTGACTTTTGGTGATCTATGTCCTTCGGTGTCCACTGACCATCGGTGTTTGAAGTTATATTGTGAATGCTTGTCTTTTATGCATTACTGAAAGCATAATCTCTTTCTCTTTGATTCTCCGAAGTCTTTGACACTTTGATTATAACTAATTATATTATATCAAGTTGACATTAATGACAATACAATCCATTAACTGATTTAATGTCTTGCATTATCCTTCTATATTTCAATGATCAACTGACATCTTCAAACATTCAATCAGTTACATGTCATCAGATGTAAATTAGAGTTTTTTAGCATTTTGTGTGTAGATTCTAAATATATATTTTTCAAAAATTTTAGAATTAATTTGTATCCATTTTTCTATCTCCTTCGAAAAGTGAATTTTAACAAAAATCAACATTTTTGAAGAGTGACATTAACTTACTACTACACAATTTTTTTTCTAAAATGGATAAAAATGTGATTCTTTCAAATTTTGATTTGTACCATTGATATCTAGTGATTGCAATTTGTTTTATTTGATTATGTTGAATATTTTCTATTTTATTAAGTTTTTAAGTGACATTAACTATAATTTAGACATAGGATCATTTTCTACTCCATATCTTGTTCAATATTTATTGAAATTGATTTTTTTGTTGGAAAGAGAACATCAATACCTTGTGAAAAAATAATTTCCAATTTTTTTTAACTTGGTTTGAAATTTTTCTATAAGCATTTAATATAGAAGATGCTACATGGTGAAAAACCTATGTTCAGTACAACTAAAAATTCAAAGTCATAATAAACTCAATATATATAAAAATCATAATCATTAAAAAACTTGTTTAGGGTAGAACAATCGTGTGTCGAGGTTTGTTGAGATTGTTTTGTTTGAGTCCTGAACCAGAGCTTGGAAGGCCAATATTTTTTTGAAACAAGGTGAGTTCTAAGGAGAATCCCATAATAGGGGTGTTCACACTAACACCTTTTTGGGCGAAGTGGGTTTGCACAAACCCAATTTGGTTCGGGTGAATACGTGTTTGTGTGAACATTGTTAGAGTAATAAGTTATTCCACTTATTAATTAAATCATTCTGATTTAATTATTAAGTCACTTATTATCTCTAGTTCGGTTAATCTAAACTTTAGGCATATAATAATTAATTCTATTATTAATTATTATCATGCAACCTAGAGTTTCCATTTTTAGGGTTTTGATCACCTTTTATAAGGTTTGGTCTCTTTGTATTTGATAATCAATTTTTATTGATCTTGACTCATCTTGTCTTCTGTATTCTATTATTGAATCAATTGAGGATGTTTCCTCTTTCATAGATCTGTTATTTCTGGCCTCCATAGCTTTTGTTTCTCTCTTCTGTGACAAGTGTTTGCATGCAGGTGTTTTTTGGGAGCTATACGGTTCAGTTTTCATCAAATCCAATATGGTATCATAGCTCCAGAACTTAATGCCCCTATTGTCTTCATGAGATATTTGGCCTTGTTCTTCATATCTATGTTTCAAGAGGTCTTCAGTTTTAGATTTTTGTGGATTTGGGGGGAGTTATTTTTTGGAGCACTTTGGGCACAAACCGACCTCACGGTTGTGTTCAGAAGGCCACTTTGGACACATTTGAAATATGAGCACTCTTTTTTCATGTATGACCCTATCATATTTTTTGAGAAAAAAATAAATAAAATTTTTGATTTTTGTCTTGGTTTTCACACCACCGTACTAACTGGTAGAGAAAAAAAGAAATTTTTTTTTCTTGGTAAATTTGACAAATTTGGCCAAAAATTGAGCAGTCTCGCCAGATTTAGTGGATCTCAACCAAATTTAGCAGAGGTTTCTTGGAGTTCTTGTTTTGGAGCCCTCTTTGTATTTTTTCTCGTATCTTGAGCAAACAAAGGAGTTTTTCTCCAAACAAGATATCGTTAGAAAGATCATTCCGAGCCTGACCTAATTTTGTAGGTTTTTTGCCAATCAAATTTAGGGTTCCTTTTTGCACTCTGAGAGTCGTATCTTACTCATCTGGGCTCCAATTTCTAACTTTTGTACATCGTTGGAAAGTTGGTTCTATGCTATTTCTTCTTGTATGGGTCTCATTTCTAGAATTTAGTCTAGGTACATTTTATTCAGGTTTTTTTTTGCAATTTGGTGAATATCTTGGATGTTTCAGGTCTTGGGATCATTTTCCTTGCATGGAATGACTCCCTTTTAGTTGTTATTCATGTTTCTATAGCTTTCTTGTCATTTTTGAACATTGTAGACATTTATTTCTATAGCTTTTATTATTTGCAAATGCACTAGGATAAAGTGTCATCTGATGCATCCTTGGGATCTTGGACATTTTTGTGTCTGTTTGTACTCACACTACATTATAAAGTGTCATAGGGGAGTTTGATTTACCTTTGTCAAGTGAGTGTTCCTTCCACAATATTAGCCTCATGATGTGTGCCAAGAGAGTGTTTCCTCCACGTCACCATCCTTTATATGTGCTTGTACTTTCTATTGCACTTTCTATGTTCCTGGTTCTTCATCATGCAGTTATTCTTGGTAGTCTGGTTTAGTGTACCTTTCATGCCTCTCCCTACTCAGCATTATGGAGGGTATCTCATGTTGGTTCTAATGCTTCCTTGGTTCGATGGAGTGATCTATGTATTTAGTATTTGTTCCTACATACTAGTCGGATGCAATGGCTAGGTACCTATGCATTTTGGTAAGATGGATCATTTACCATATGGACACTCCTTCATTCATGTTTTAGAGGCATCCTTCCATCTTTGATTTATCATCTCTTCAAACTTTGATCATAGCCTTCTGTACCTGATTATGTTCTATTCTAGTGGAGGTTCCAACAATTATTCTTTGACAGTGTTTGCAGCTTCATGCTTCAGAGATGTTCTTCGTGTTCTTCCTTTGTTCCTATTTTATGGGACATTCTCTAGTTTGGATGTAGTACCCACCCCTTAGTTTTCTTTTTAGTTTCAGTTGTCAAACTCTTTTAGGCCTTTTTAATGTATGCGTTGGTTATTTCAGTTGGTTTTGAGGATGTTCATTTATTACTTTTTATTATATTATTGATCCACTGGATAGTTGTGTATATTATGTGTTGCAAATAGATTTATGGTTATTTATATGTTATGATATCATTTTGATTATAGATTTACAGACAATAGTGACATTATATTTTATGCACATGGATCATTTGTATATTTTACATTTCAGTTTGGTGTGTTTAATATGGTATGGGACAGAGTCATAGTTACTTGCTTCGGTGAGATCCACATGATAAACTGATCTCAACCATTGTTTTTTATATTATATGTATGTATGTGATGAACTATAACCGATTGAATGTTTGAAGATGTTAAGTTGATGATCACTGAGCTACAGAATGTTAATGCAAGACATTAAATCAGTTAATGTATTGTATTTTGATTGATGTCAACTTGATATAATCTGATTGGTTGTATACATAATGTCAAAGACTTCAAAGAACTAGTGAGATAAAGGTTATGTTATGAGTAATGCATAAAAGTTTAGTATACACTAAGTGACAACAAACACCGATGGATAGAGCACCCTGACGGATAGAGAACCCTGAGAGAAGAGTCATAGTGATACTCGAACAAGAAACCTGAGAAAGAATTACCGACAAGTAGAACCATAGTGTTACCTGATGGACAGAGATGCTTGAGGACAACTGAAGTCAAGACCAAGCTAACAAGGAGGTAAACATCGAAAAGAACTAAATTTATGAAACGAAAAAAAACTCAGCTGGAAAGAGATAAAGATGGAGTTAACTGGTTGATTACATTGTTTTCATCGACAAGTTAAAATCTAGAGATAAGCTAGAGTTTTAAAGATTTTTTATTCCATTTTTCAAGGAGAAATCTATGGGATAAAACTGAAGTATGCTTTAAAGAAAGAATGGCGAGATTTCTGGATCACATCAAGAATAAGAAAGACAAAGACCTAGAAATGATGAAATCATGTCTATAAGAGAGACAAGCTAATTCATTATGAATTAGGGGAGTGAATAGAGAAGAGGATGCTAAAAGAATACTGGTGAAGAAAGAATTCATACAGTCCTGATCAAACAAGCTGAAGAACAGAGCTAATATTTTTGCGGACACTGAGCAATAGAAAAGCACAACATCACCAAGAAGAAAGAAGTGGAGAAAAAGGACAGAAAGGAAACATTGATTAGAAAGGCATTATGAACTTACAATAGATCTGAAAATATGCAAGTCTAAGTTGTATTTGTGATAGATCATATACTGGTTTAGTTTAACCATTGGATCAAAAAGTCTCTTAACCGAGAAGGACTTAACAATCCTTTATATATTGAGATACATCCCAAGGAGTATCAAAATGTTTATCATGAAGATAGCATAGTGAATGCCAGATATCAAGTGATAAATTGTTAGTGATAAATCCTCTAAAAAGGTCGCACTTAACAGTGTGTTTGTGACCTTTATTAGGGTTGGCTCTTCACCGAGCTCACTTCAGAAGAGTGAAAATTTTGGGTTACCGGTCCCAAGTGGTTTTTCCCTTAACATGGTTTCCATGTGTCAAATGTGTTTATGATTCATTGCTTTGATGTTTTTCTTTACACATTACTAAAATAGGATGATCGGTAAACACTAAGTTATTTACTGTATTTCGGTAAATACTTGACTGCTATTCGGTAAAGTTTAAGAATAAGGTTTAACAGTGAACTCCGAGTAGTAGTTATTTGATAAGATTATTTCAAGGCATACATCTTGTAGGACTGAAGATAACTAGAGGCTTATAATTGTGGTACTAAGTTTTTGGGTTGATTTATTAGAATATTTTTTAGGCCTATGATTCACCCCCCCTCCCCCTCTCACTTATTATAAAAATTAGTATCAGAGCTTGTGTGCTTATAAAGGGAGTTTGAAAACTCAAGCAAAAGATCACAAGATGAGCAAATGGGATGTGCCTAAGACTCCACCTATCAAGTATTGGAAATGATGTTACTCAATACTTGGATACTGAATATGTTTTTCCTACAGGACCTCACACATGTGATCAATTGACAGAAAAACATGAACATAATTAAATGATGATAGAGCTTGCTTCCTCACTCTCCAATGTTGAATTTGAAGATGTCAAAACCTTCACCTCTGCAAAGCAAATGTGGGAAAAATTGAAGATAGTACATGGAGGATATGCTAATGTGCTAAGAGCTAAGAAAGAAAGCCTAAGAGGAAGGTTTGATGACCTAAGGATGAAAGAAGGAGAAAATATCACTTAGTATAGCTGCAGAATCAAAGAGGTAGTCAATGCTATCTGAGGAGTTGGAGGTGTACTTGAAGAAGAAACATTGGTAAGTAAAGTCCTAAGAACCTTGCTTCCTGTATATGTTATTAGATTATCTTCCATATAAGAAATGAGATCAGTAGAAAATAATAATGTTACTCTAGATAGTTTGATTGGTAGACTTATTTCATTTGAGATGAATAACTTTGACAATAATGTCTTACCGTCTATTGAGTCCGCATTTAAATCTTCTTTGAAAATAAGTAAGTCAAGTCATAAACACACTATGAAGAATGATAGTGAAAGTGATAGTGATGACCAAGGACTTGATGAGATTGAAGCAACAATGGCTATAATATTGCAAAGAGGCAAAGGTAGATACAAAGGTAAATTACCAATTGTATGTTTTAACTATAAAGAGATTGGACACTTTTCTACTAGATGTCCTAACAAAAGAAAAGAATACATAAACAGTGATAGATCATATGAAAAGAAGTTTGACAGAGGTGATAACAGAGATTACCAAAGCAGCCGACAATCTGACAGAAGAGATACCTAAGAATACAAGGACAAAGGGAAGAAAGCTTGTTACCTGGCTGAGAACAGAGCTGAGAATACTGACACCGAATCTGATGAAGATATTGAGGTGGTATTTGTTGTCATGAAAGATGATTCAGACGAAGAGGAAAGGTATGTTGAGACTGCAGTCATATCTAAGGTTAGTAAAAATGATGTTTGAATTATTGATAGTGGCTGTACTCACCACATGATTGGTGATAAAGAAAAGTTTGAAACTTTTGAGTATTATAATGGGGGATCAGTAAGAATGGGTAATGACTCACCTTGTCTGGTTGAGGGTAAAAGAACCATAATGTTAAATAATCTGATCAGATGTGAAAATGCATACTAGGTAAAAGTACTTAACTAAAATCTATCGAGTGTTTTATATCTGAATAACACAGGTCATCGAGTTGCATTTGAGAATAAGAAGGCAAAGATCTTCAATGAATCAGGAAGGTTGATCAGAATTGGTGAACAAACAAAATGTAACCTGTTCTATCTTGATGAAATCAACACCACTTTTTAATGGCTAGAAATGAAGACATATGGTTTTGGCATAAGAGACCATGTCATGTGAATTTTGACAACATGATTATGATAAGAAATAAAAGGAAAGTAAGAGGCTTACCGAGCATGTTAAAGCCTGGCCATATCATGTGTAAGAATTGTCAAAAAGGTAAAATGACAAAGTCTAGTTTCAAGAGAAAAACCCATACATCTAATGCTATTCTAGAATTAGTCCATATTGATCTATGTGGACCCATGAAAAAAAAGAGTTGCTATGCTGATAGATATTTCATTCTCTTTGTAGATGATTATTCTAGAATGATGACAATTATGTTCTTCAAAGAAAAATTAGAAGAATTCAAGATGTTTAAATGGTATAAAGCTATTGTAGAAAAACAAAGTGGTAAGGAACTAAAGTGCTTAAGATCAGATAGAGGAGGAGAATTTATTTCTGATGAATTCACTAACTTTTGTAATGATCATGGAATTAAAAGACAGGTTTCTACACCAAGAACACCACAGCAAAATGGGATTGCTAAAAGAAGGAACAGATCCATTGTTGATTGTGCAAGAACATTAATGATAGAAAAAAGGCATCACACAAACTTTCTGGAGGGAAGTTGTTAGTACTGTTGTCTACACATTTAACAAAATTAAATTGAAGAAAGACACCAAAAAGGCACCCTATGAGCTATGGTATGGATACACACCCAATGTAAGCTACTTCAGAATTTTTACAAGTCAATGTTATATTTTAAAAGATGATAGAAATGGAAAGCTTGATTCCAAAATTGAAGAAGGAATATTTATAGGGTATTCCACCAAAAGCAAGGCTTATAAATATCTTAACAAGTCCTCTAACAAAATCATTGAGAGTGCAAATGTCAAAATAAATAAATTTGTAGAGAATAATGATGAGGAAAGTAGAAAATAACTTGAAGAATACAACAAGTTTGTCTACAATGAAGAACCTGACACTTTGCCCGAGCAATAGTGTATTGCTCCTGAGCAACTAAATAATGCACCCGAGCATCAGGCTACAAACACAGAAAATCTAGAAATTGCTCAAGATGATGTACTGAGAAATGGAGATCGGAATGAAGGTCAAGATGATGATCAACATGATGAACAAAGAGGTGAACCGATACTTACCAAGTATGTTAGAAGACACAATCCATAGAACCAGATCATAGGAGACAAGAAGGCTGGAATGAGAACAAGAAGTCACTGAACACTAGATGTTTAATTTGTGATTTTGAGCCTAAATCTATTAATGCTGCACTTGAAAATGAAGAATGGGTTAGTGCTATGAATGAAGAGATAGAGAAGATTGAGAAGAACAAAACATGGACACTAGTACCGAGACCATATGAAAAAAATGTCATCGGTACCAAATGGATATTAAAAAAAAAACTGAATGACAATGAAGAAGTCACAAGGAACAAAGCAAGGTTAGTATGCAAGGGGTATGCACAAGAAGAAGGTATTAACTATGGAAAAACCTTTGCACCCATTGCTAGACTAGAAGGATTCAGAATTCTACTTGCTTATGCTGCATACAAAGGGTTCAAGGTATACCAAATAGATGTAAAATCTATATTCCTAAATGGAATACTAGAGGAAGAGGTATATATCAAACAACCAAAAGGGTTTGTAGATCCTAACAAAAGAAACATGGTTTGTAGACTTCACAAAGCATTGTATGGATTGAAACAAGCATTGAGAGCATGGTATGAAATACTTCACTCCTATCTCATAAGCATTGGATTTGTAAGAACTAGTGAAAACAATAATTTGTATTTAAAAAAAGATACTAATGATAATATTTTGATTGCTGAAATATTTTTTGATGATATCACATTTGGAGGCAATGATATGTTATGTAAATATTTTGCTAATGAGATGAGCAAAGAGTTTGAGATGTCAATATTTGGGGAGATCAAATTCTTTCTTGGTCTACAGATTCTTTAACATGATGCAGGCTTATATATCACACAATCCAAATACATCAAGGAAGTACTAAAGATATTCAATATGGAAGATTCCAAGACAGTTGGAACACCTATGGAAATTGAATGCAAGCTGACAAAAGAAGATAAGTCAAATGAGGTAAATCAGACCCTATGTAGATCAATGATTGGAAAACTAATGTATGTTGTTAATACTAGACCAGATATAGTACATGCAGTTGGAATAGTTGCAAGATTCTCTACTAATCCCAAAGAATCACACATTACTGCTGCCAAAATAATTCTAAGATATCTAAATAATACCGAAGACTATGGCTTATGATATAAAAGAGAAGGAAAATTTGAGCTTCAAGTTTATACAGATGTTGATTGGGATGGAAACTTAGATGAAAGAAAGAGCACAACTAGAGGAGCATTCTTTATGGGTGACAAACTTGTCACATAGATTAGAAAGAATCAAGGATGCATCTCACAATCTACTGCTGAGGAAAAATATGTGGTTGCTGCTGCAAACTGCTCAAATATTGCATGGATAAAACAACTATTGGAAAGTATGAATATGAAGATTCTTGAACCAGTAATTATTTATTATGATAATACCAGTGTGATAAACATTTCCAAGAACCCAATCATGCATGATAAGACAAAGAATATTGCTATCAAGTATCATTACTTAAGAGAACAAGTACAAGAGAAAGAAGTGACACTGGAATATGTTCAATCCAAGGAATAATTAGCAGACATATTCACCAAGTCATTGCCTAATGATACAATTGAGTATCTGAGAAAGAGACTAGGGGTCTGACCCTTGTCTATTAGTCACTAAGCTAACTAGGAGGTTGCATCATCCTATACATAATCAAAAGATCATTCATGTTGATGCAAGCAAAGAGATGGACTGCAAAGATACATCTATACACAACAAGGTGCTTATCTGCATCGAACACCACAAATAATTTTTTGGCTAATACAAAGCTATTCTAATGATGGAAAGGAAATTCAAGGAATATATTAAAATAAAGAGAAATGACTTTGGCATTGTTGTCAAAGGGAGAGAAAATCCAAAGGGACAGATGACTTAAGCGAATGTCCATATGAAATATCCATCAAAGTAAATAACATCATTAGGGAGATAATATCCAAAGGGAGAGAAGTATTCTATGAAACATATTGTTGTTAAAGGAAAAAGAGATATCCATCAGAGAGAGGAATGGTCAAAGGGAGAGCACAAATTAGAAACAAAAGTTATAACAAAGGGAGAGACAGAATCAAAAGTTGATACATCTATCCAGTGAAGGGATTGAAGAATGAAGAAAGTACTCTACAAGAATCAAATCTAAGCTAGAAGAGCTTATTGAGAGCTAGATATTTGTATTGGGTATAGAACAATAAGTTTGGTAGATTGATGAACTATAACTGATATATTTCATATTGTATTAGTAGTAATGTAGTATGTTGTCATCAACGCCAAAGGGAGAGATTGATGAACTATAAATGATTGAATGTTTGAAGATGTTAAGTTGATGATCACCGAGTTGCAGAAAGTTAATGAAAGACATTAACTCAGTAAATGTATTATATTTTCATTGATGTCAACTTGATATAATCTGATTGGTTGTATACATAATGTCAAAGACTTCAAAGAACCAGAGAGATAAAGGTTATGTTATGAGTAATGCATAAAAGTTTAGTATACACTAACTGACAACAAACACCGACGGACAGTGCACCCCGACGGATAGAGAACCTCGAGAGAAGAGTCACAGTGATACCCGAGAAAGAAACCCGAGAAAGCATTACCGACAAGCAGAACCACAGTGTTACCTGATGGATAGACAACCCCGATGGACAGAGATGCCCGAGGACAACTGAAGTCAAGACCGAGCTAACAAGGATTTAAACACCAAAAATAACTGAAGTTTAGAAATGAAAAAAAACTTAGCTAGAAAGAGCTAAAGATGGAGTTAACTAGTTGATTACATTGTTTTCATCGACAAGTTAAAAGCTAGAGATAAGATAGAGTTTTAAATTTGTTTTATTCTAGTTGTCAAGGAGAAATCTATGGGATAAAACTGAAGTATGCTTTAAAGAAATAATGGCAAGATTTTTGGATCACGTCAAGAACAAGAAAGAAAAAGACCTAGAAATGATGAAATCATGTCTATAAGAGAGACAAGCTAATTCATTATGAATTAGGGGAGTGAATAGAGAAGAGGATGCTAAAAGAATACTGGTGAATAAAGACTTCATACATGTTCCTGATCAAACAAACTAAAGAATAGAGATAATATTTATGCAGACACTGAGCAACACAAAATCACAGCATCACCGAGCAGAAAGACGTGGAGCAAAAGGACCGAAAAGAAACATTGATCAGAGACGTATTATGAGCTTACAATAGATCTGAAAATCTGCAAGTCTAAGTTGTATTTGTGAATAGATCATATATTGTTTCAGTTTAACCATTGGATCAGAAAGTCTATTAACCAAGTAGGACTTAAAAATCCTTTATATATTGAGATACATCCCAAGGAGTATCAAAAGGTTTATCATGAAGATAGCTTAGTGAATGCCAGATATCCAGTGATAAAATGTTAGTGATAAATCCTCTAACAATTTTGCACTTAACAGTGTGTTTGTAACCTTTAACAAGGTTGGCTCTTCATCGAGCTCACTTCAAAAGAGTGAAAATTTTGGGTTACTGGTCCCAATTGGTTTTTCCCTTAACAAGGTTTCCACGTTAAAAATACATGTGTCAAATGTGTTTATGATTCATTGCTTTGATGTTTTGCTTTACACATTACTAAAATAGGATGATCAGTAAACACTAAGTTATTTACTGTATTTTGGTAAATACTAGACTGCTATTCAGTAAAGTTTAAGAATAAGGTTTAACAATGAACTCCGAGCAGTAGTTATTTAATAAGATTATTTCAAGGCATACATCTTGTAGGACTGGAGATAACTAGAGGCTTATAATTGTGGTACTAAGTTTTTGGGTTGATTTATTGAAATATTTTTGAGGCCACTAATTCACCCCCCTCTCAGTTATTCTAACAATATGTTCATCTTTGTGATGACAGGTTTACAGGTACCGGGCAACGTCTTCCCTGAATTGGCAGGAATGAGCATGCCCTATTGCAATATCTCAATGGTAAAAGAGGGGAGATAATATTCAGGCCTAAATCCCTACTCTAAACCCTTACTTTGTCTTAGAAATGGACAAGAATCTGACTGACTATTCTATCTTAATCCATTAAGGTGACGTAGATTTGTGAGCCTATCTGTGTGTGCTTGTTGTTTATGTTTTAGTTGTTTTTCTGTTTAGATGGTTTTCAGTTGGATTTATGATGCTTTTTCCTTGTGTGTTTAATGATTAGTTTATGGTAATTATTAATGTTAATAATTACACCTTTAATAAGGTTAAAACATAATATATTAAATATATGGCTATTTAATAATTAAATATTAATTAAATGCCTATATTTAATTAATTGATTTAATTATTAAGTCTTAATTTAATAATTGAGATTTAATAAATATTAAATCCAAATATTGTAATTATTTGTGCAATTTGAATTTATTAAATATTACATTAATTGCATGATTAATTTAATTAAATATTCTCATGCTTTTTTATTTATGACCTTGAAATTTGATTTTAAAGTTAAGTTGTGCATTGTTTTAAGTGAAATTGAAATTAAAGTATTTCTTTTAATTAAAAATTAATATTCCTAATTAGGATTGCACTTTTGTAAACATAATTACCTGGTTTTCTATATATCTAAATTGAAAGTCATTTGGAGGCAGTTCAATCAGGTGGAAGGAGAATTCTGGTGGTTAAAGAATTTGTTAAAAGCTTAGGAGTATTTTGGAATCGTGCTTGCTTTGGGATTTGTGTTGAATTTTTTCATCAGTTACTAAGGTAGGATTTTGAAACTTGTTAATTCAAGCCTTCTAGATACATGTCTTCTATGCATCTTGATTGTTGGGATCCTGTGTCTGAAACTTCCTTGTTTGATATTATGCATTTAAAATTGTTTAAATTGAGTAATAAGTAATTTGATCTTTTTGGGTATGTTTTCTTTCTTGTATTGCTGTCAGAATTTTAATTTTGGGCTTAAAGGTTTCATTAAATTATCTCGGTTGTAAAATGGGTATTAGGGTTTCATTTGATATGTATTGGTTTTTTCAAAATTACCATTAGGATTTCATTTGATATGTATTGGTTTTCAAAATTACCATTAGGGTTTCATATTTGGGAATGGTGTTTTCCTTGTAAATTTTTTTGGTATTGTTGCTAAAATAAATAATAGTCTTCAGACCTATAAAAAAATCTTACCTTGAAAAGAAAAGCATTCTTTTACTAGACTCCTATCCAAAACCCCAATTTCATATCTACATAGGAAACAAAAGAATAGTGGGGTTAACTTTTGCATGCTAGAATAATAAATTAATATAATTAAATATTTTCTTATTTTCCTTTTTTTTGTAACTTGCATATTCCTTGAAGATTTCGTTATTTTTCCCTTTGAAATTCATTGGTTATGTAAAATTATAACTAAAATATATTTCTTAAAAACCTATTAACTAGGTCTTTATATTATGTTTGTTTAAAATATATATTTTCAATTGAGCCTTAATGCAGTATTTATTTAAAAAAAATAAAAATAAATTAAGTTGTTGTTTAAAGAAAAATACACTCTGGTCTTTATATAT
>MU226048.1:404910-424582 GCA_018584345.1 Thuja plicata
AATGCAGAATTTAGGTCAGGAAATGGAGGTTAGAAAGGCAGGTCAGGGGGGAAGCCATGTCAAGATTAGGAACCCATTCAGAGGCGCTTGTCATGACCCCAAACCACTCACTCAGAAGGCTAAACCATTCTCCTATGGAAGTGCTTCCATTTTCTGACTATACACATACATAAAAGGGAAATAGTACCAAGGAAAACATATATATATATATATTTTTCATACATTGTACTTGTACCAAGGCATACACACAGGGGGAGTCATTGAAAAGGTAAAATACTTGATGTACATACTACACATATCAGTTTTTGATACTAATGCCAAAGGGGGAGATTGATAATCCTTAATGGATAATAAGTTGTCATTAGTATACAAGGAAACAGTTTTTGAACCGTCGGTTACATTATCACTGAGTGATAGCATTCAGTCAAGCGCAGAGGTCACCAAAATAGTCTTACAAAGACATCACCGAGCACAGTTTATAGTGTAAACCAAGAAAAATATTACAGAGACATCACCAAGCACAGTCTACAGAGTAAACTGAGCACCAGTCTACTAAGAGATAGTTTTATTCTCGAGAAAAGTGAATATGATACTACAAGTCAACTAAAGCACTTTAATCTTTAAAGTAGCTTTATGCTTAGTTGGAAAACCATTTCTTATGGATCAAGAAAAACGTAATTGATGAATGCAACTATTTAAATGATTGTAATTCATGCAAACTAGGAGTTCAAGGTTGAGTTATAGACCTTTGGTCATAGAGTTTTATTTGTAAAGCGTGAAACCTAATTAGGTCAAGTATCTTGTATATATAGATGTATTAATCAATCAAGAACATGATGATTGTACCAGGAGAAGACATATATTAATCAGACAAATATTTTCATGCAAAAAGACACAAAAGGAAGAATTCAGTTATGAAGAACTAGATTCAAGGCTACCAAGCATAACAAAGGTATTATTCATCACAATAGGTGATATACAAATCTTGTGAACTTAATGGATCTGTAATCAGCAATTCAAGATTGCAAGTCATCAGGTCATCTATATTTTTTACTACTCTCTAATAATTGTAGCAAATAGAATAAATCCTTCAAGAAGGTGGACTTAACAGTCTTATTGTAAATCTCTTAATCGAGTGCACACATACATTGTGTTGTTAAAATATCTTAAAGGAGTAGACTTAACAAGTCTAACATGTTACTCTTAACAGGATAAGATCATCAGAAGTGATCACAACTTGTAGCCTTAACTGACACCTTCCATTCTATAGATAGTGAAGCTTTGTGGGTTGTATCCCCACCATAGTTTTTACCTTCTAACAGGGGTTTTCTACGTTATCAATTCTTGTGGCATGTGTCAATGAATTTCATGAATGTTTCTATGATTTTTTACATGTACTTACATTTATGTTATGATATTACATGCATTAGGTAGAAAAGCAATATGGTCGATAATGCAAGAAAACATTACTAAGGTTAATTGATAATAGTTTTAAGGGTATTGATTCACCCCTTCCCTCTCAGTACACACCCTTCCATTATTCCAACAGATTTCGATGTATGATGTGTAATGTGTTGATAAAGAACCATGAAAAATTGATTGTGTAAAGCCTGCGAATCATTTTCTGAACATATAGAGAAATTTTTCATTTGTTGAAGATTGTCGCAAAATTTTTACAGTGTTGTTGAAAACATTGTCCTTGTGTTCGATTTCATTCCCGATAGATTTCAAAAGAACAAAATAGATGTGTAGATATGATTCATACTTTGATGGTGTACTTGGTCCTTATAATGATTTAGAATAGATTCACGTGATAACATCATTTATGCTCTTTGATTATTACTGATATTCGTGTGTTAGATGATTCTAAATGAATATGCAGATGTATGTTTTTGAGATTTTTTGTATGAAAATATATGTATGGATTCACTTAGGATGTAAAAATGCAACACTTGAATGCTATGTTTTTGCATTTTCTCGTTTCCCATTATGAATGCAAAATGAATGCCATGGATATGTAACGACATGAATATATCAGTAACATAGATTAAGTATTCAAACTTAGATTTTGAATGAACCGGGAAATTATTTTGAGCTGAAGTCCTTATGTTGTTTAAATGAATCATGCAAAATTAAATCCAACTAAATGCAGACTTCTAGGATTATCACTGATCTTTTTACATTTTAGCATTTTATCAGCATAGGGCGTTTGTGCAACAGACATCATCAGATAGTACAACTATCACTGATACCAAGAAAGTATAATGAAAGTATGAATACTATTTTTATTGAATGCAATGTCGAAATAAACCTAAGTAGCAAGGCATAGAGGCGAGGATGACTTGTCAGTTATCTCCTTTTTCTTTAAGAAATCATCTTTTGTTTGTGTGAAATATAGATATGCAACCTGCAATGACCTTTAATAGTCATATCCTTGGGTACATAATGTGTCGTACATCTTACTTTAGAAGTTGATTAGAAACAGACAAGGAAATTATTTCAACCTCACCGTAGTTTACACATAAAAAGGATCGAGATATATGTGGCTATCCACTCATGTTGGAAGCTCTTACCATAAACATCCAAGTTAGAATAAATTTATCGAGTCGTTGAAACAATCACTAAATGCAGAAAACCAAGAAAACATTATGCCCCCTATCCTTGCGAATCTTTGCCTTTTAATAGATGTCATGGAGTAACTCGGAAGACATATCAAGCAACAATTGATAATCAGTCAAAGAAAATTCATAATTGTTTACATTCCCCTAGTTTGAAAGATCATTGGAACATGAAAATAGTCATAATCAAATCAAGATCAATCTGTATGTTCTTATGTGGTGTTTAGGAACATCGTTGATTCATTTTTCAATCACAGTAGAGAAACCATCAATTGCAAATTGGAATTAAGCAATGTATTTTTGTGTCTGAGTGAGTGAGATAATATGATCAATTGCAATCCAATGTAGTGTTGAGAAACACTGGTTGATTAAAGTGTTGAGAAACACTAGTATGATGTCAGTTACAGGTAGGTGGTGTTTAAGAAACACCCTTGTTTGTGATAGTTATGTTTTGATTAAGGTATTAAGAAATAATTTTTGTAGTGGAAAACCTTCCTAGACAAGGACCTAGGACAACCTAGAAACCAACAAGTGCCAACTGAACATGCTAGCAGAGTTGCCCCAGTTTAGAATGACTATCCCTAAGATGCAAATACAGAAAAATCCTAGGAAAGGATAGGACATTCGTGAGGAATTCAGATTCAACTGACAGCAAAGATGTGATCATGAAGGATTAGTGTCGGCAGTGCATTGAGAGATGGAGCATGGAGTACAAGTGACGCTTGTTTGCCAGGTTTTCACCACTAGGTCAATTTTTTATTTTTTCTACCAAGACGCTTGTTTGGTAGGTTTTTGCCAAGGCACTTTTTCTTTTTTTCAAATTTTTGGTACTTTTTTCTTTTTTTCACTATTTTTGGCTTTCTTCGGGATCAATATTTTCTTTTTTGTATTTTTTGAGAATCAATTCACTGTACAAGCCCCTCAGCCAGATGTCAAGTATAGAACCACTTCAAGTGTAGGGTATTGATATGATCAAGAAGGACATCTCCCTCAGGTGTAGCTAATTGATAAGATCCTATCCCAAAAGTTGTTGTGATAACAAAAGGCCCCGGCCAGTTGGGTTCAAACTTGCCTTTTTGTTCTCTGTTTGGTTGATTCTTAGGATTCTCTCTTAGAACAAGATCCCCCACTTTAAATTGTCGTGTCTTTAATTTTTTGTTATACCCTTTTGACATCCTCTTCTGATATACCTTGAGGTGATCGAACGCTTGTTGTCTACACTCATCTAACAGTTCTAGTGCATGAACCCTATCAATGTGGTATTGTTCGTTGTTGACAAGACCTTTGAGAGATACCCGCAAAGAAGGAATTTCTACTTCGATTGTTAACATTTCTTCTGTGCCCTAGACTAGAGAAAATAGCATTGCTCCTATTGGTGTTCGGATACTTTTTCTATAGGCCCATAGTGCTGGATTTAATTGTAAATACCAATCTCTTCCAGACTTACTCACAATTCTACGTAGGATTTTCAAAATGTTCTTGTTTGAAGCCTCAGCTTGTCCATTACCTTGAGGATAATAGATTGAATAAAAATGTTGAGTGATGTGAAACTATTTACAAAGGTCCTTAATATCTTGGTTCTTGAACAACCCCCCATTATCTGTTACAATAGATGAGGGTATCCCATACCTACAAATGATGTAGTTCAAGATGAACATAGCAACTTGTTTTCCAGTGGCTTTGATTAGTGGAACTTCTTCGACCCACTTTTTGAAATACTCAGTGGTTGTGATAATGTATTTGTGTCTACTTGAAGAATTAGGATAAATCTATCCAACAAGATCAAAGGCCCATTGTTGGAATGGCCAATGTGTTATAAATGGTATGAGTTCTCTGATTGGAGCATGGATAAGCTTTTTTTTGGGATAATGGAGAGGTGTGTACTGAGAGGGGAGGGGTGAATCAGTACCCTTAAAAAATTTTAATCAAATATTTGTAACCACTAGTTCTGTAATAACCGGCTGAGTAGATTGCATACACCAAACATATAGTATCATTGTTGAAATGTAAATGCATGTAAAGTAAACAATACACATACATGAAATTAAGTACTGATGACACTAGTATTTTGGTATCACAGAAAACCACTGTTAGAAGGTAAAAATAGCGGTGGGGATGAGACCCACAAAATTTCACTCCTATTAAAGCTTACAAAGAATGATCACTTCTGATGATCTTACCCTGTTAGGAGTAACAATGAGATTGATTAGATCTACCTCATGTGAGGATTTAGCAACACAAAGTATGTGTGCTCTTGGTTAAGAGATTTACAAAAAGATGGTTAAGTCTACTCTGTTAAGAGATTTGGGGGTCTATTACAATTGTTAGAGAGTAACCAAAATTTTGATCTGAAACATATACAATCTCAATATTGTTGATACAAATCCATTAAATTCATTCAAAACATGTCACCTCAATGTGAATGATAATACCTTCTACTATATTCTGCTTGGTAGCCTTTCCTTTGTTCTGATAATTGATTACTATAATGTAGTCTTTCTCCTTAAAAAACCCTTGTCTGATCTCTAATGTCTGTAGTATGGCAGCTACTTGATCATTGCTTGATCAACATACATAACAAAATGACATCTATACATTTACATTTATCAAACCTCTATGACCTAATTAGGGCTTTACAATTACATCCCTAACCTAAGATCAATGATGTACATAATTTACCTTGATCATATAAACATAGGAGAAATAAACAATTAATGTTGTAAATCTGTAATTAATGTTCTCCTCGATCGTTGTAAACCGTTATCTAGGTCAGCAAAAATTTATTACATAGAATGATGCGCCATAACAAAATTTTAGGCAACCTCTAGTCCACTCGATTAATGTTTTCTCTCGATGCTCAGTGTAGTCTATCTATCTCGGTTATACTAGTGTTCAGTTATGTTATGTAGCTCAGTGTTGTCTACTACTTGATATAGTCTATCTTCTCGGTAATTACTGCACTCGGTTAACTCTGGGTGTGATCAATGCTCTCAGTTAACTCTATACTTTGGTGATTATCCTGACTGTCCTATTTGTGAATCTAGTAATGACTATCCATTTTGAGTGTATGAATACTAATGACAACTTCAATGCATAATTGGAGTAACAGTTTCCATGTGTTTGACATGTGTGACATGTTTTATCAAATTGCACGACATCTTTTTCCATTTTAGGCCAATAGTATCCAAATCTTAAAAGTTTCTTAGCCAATGAAAATTCATTCCAATGCTATCCACATACACCTTCATGGACCTCTTTTAATGCGTGGTCAGACTCTTCTTGTTCTCAACACCAAAGTAGCATTAAGGCTTGTTTTTCATTCTTGGATAGGCCATTAGGTAAGGTTTGATCTATAAGATAAGCAGTTATTTTGGCATATTTGGATTGGTCTTGGGCATTTAAGGAACAAATAAATTTGGATTTAGGTGTATCAAATGCAGGAAAGGATAATTCTTCCACCAAGAAGTCATAGTGAAATTGGTGTTCCTCTAGTTGTAACATGGATGCTAGCATTGCCATAGCATCTGCAGCTCTATTTTCTATTCTGGGAATTTTTTGGAATGTGATGAAGACAAAGTACTTTTTCAACTCTTCCATAATTTGTTTCTAAGGCATCATCTTCTCATTTTTTTTTTTATATTCACCATTTACTTGGTTGATAATGAGTTGAGAGTCACCATATACATGTAACTCTATGATTTTCCATTCAATAGCTAGCTTGAGCCCGTTTACCAATGCTTCATATTCTAAAATGTTGTTGGTGCATAGAAACATAATTTTATACACCTTAGGTATCTTGTAGCCTTGAGGAGTGATGAACAGTACCCTTGCTCCAGATCCTTGTTGTGTGAAAGAACCATCAAAATACATCTTCCATGGATATTCTGTTAAGTGCATGATCATCTCATCTAGAAACTCTATAATCAAAGGTGTTGCATCTTGTAATGGTGAATCAACTAGTTGTTCAGCTAGCACTTGTCCTTTAATATCTCTTTTGTCTACATAATCGATATCAAATTCATTGAGTATTAAGACCCATTTTGCTAGTCTTCCTGTCAATGTTGTTTTACTCAAGAGGTATTTGAGAGGGTGAATCTTTGCAATAAGTTTTACTGTATGTGAAAGAATGTAGTGTCTCAACTTCTGGGATGAAAAAACAACTGTCAAGCAAGCCTTTTCAATAATACTATAGTTGATCTGATAATACACCAATGTCCTGCTGGTGTAATAAATTGTCCTTTCCTCTTTTTTTGTCATCTTGGGCTAGCAATACTCCAAGCGATGTAGCCGTAGCTGAGATATAGAGTATAAATAGTTTCCCATGAATGGGCACCATGAGAATAGGAGGATTAGCTAGATAGTCCTTTAATTCTTTGAAATTAGTTTCACAATGTTCATCCCATTTGAAAGTGACTCCTTTATGTAATAATTTGGTGAAAGGTTACGCTCTATCTTCTAGTTGAGACATGAATCTTCTGATAGACTGGAATCTTCCTTGGAGTGTCCACATTTGACTAATGTTATGAGGAGGTGGCATTTCAATTATTACTTTTACCTTTTCTGGGTCTGCCTCAATTCCTTTAGCTAACACAATAAACCCTAAGAGCTTCCCTGATTGGACTCCAAATGCACATTTACTTGGATTGAGTCAGTTGAAATTGTTCCATCTGATCTAGTATCTTCCTCAAGTCTTCAATGTGAGTCATTCTTATCTTTGACTTGGCTAATGTATCATCCAAATAGTCCTCCATGTTCTTGTGTATCATGTCATGGAAGATTGTCATCATATCTCATTAATATGTAGCTCAAGCATTCTCGAGTCCAAATGGCATTACGTTACAGCAAAATGTTCCCCATGTGCATGTAAATGCTATCTTTTCCTGGTCTTCAAGAGCAATATTTATTTGGTTATAGCCTGAAAATCCATCTGTGAGTGAATAAATTGCATATCATGCTATGAGGTCTATAATCATATCAAAATTTGGCAGTGGAAAATCATCTTTAGGACAAGCTTTGTTTAAGTCCCTAAAGTCTGTGTAAATTCAGATAGACTTATCTATTTTAGAAACTAGTACTACATTAGAAATCCATCCTACATAAGCGATGACCCTTATGAATCCAACCTTTAAGAGTTTTTCCAGCTCCGCTTTTACCAATAATGCCACATGTGCCCGTGCATCTTTCTTAGTATCTGTTTGATAGGTTTAATTCCAGGAGCTATATATAAATGATGCATTATTAACTTGGGATCTAGTCTAGGCATATCTATATAAGACCATGCAAATTTGATCTTTTTCTCTTTGAGGAACTCAGTAAACTGTGTCTTTGCTTCTTATGATAATGATTATGCCAGATGAACAAATTGAGGAGCTTCTGCTGTGCCCAAATTAACTGGTTGCATTGGCTCTATCAGTACTGAAGATCTTTCTTAAAAGTGCTTAGGTAGGATATCAAGAATCTCATCTTTTGGCACCTCTGAGAGGTTTTCACCATCATATACGTCTTTTATTTTTACTATTTTAGAATCTAATACTGCCACAACGTTGTTTTCACCATCAGTTCTTTGTTTTTTTGTTTTTTTTTTCAATTTGTGATTAAGAAAATTGATATCCTCCTCTGTCAAATTCACACTCCTTGCATTGGTGGAAAAGGGATAGGGTTCACAAGAATTTAGATAACATGCTAAAGTATAGTCATTGGGAAAGTTCATGATAGGAGTAGGGTTTGAGTCAGTCCAATCAATAATTTTGGGGTTTACCAAGGATAATGATTTAGAGGTTTTTAAGGATAGCATCATGTCAGCATCAAAACTATTAACTGACAAGACATGTTTTGTTAAGTCAGCTTCTATAGTGTTTAGATCATGAAGATTTGAATTGTCATTATTAGGTTCATTGCTAGCATTATTTGGACCTAACTCTAGTGACTTGTCAGTTGAGCTATCTCATTCTTCTCTTATCATATTGCAATTCATATCTTGTATCCTTTGCAATTCTTCTAGTCCTAGTAAGATGCCAGTATCTTCATCAATAATCCTAGGAATCACCATCTCATCCAATTTTGTGACAACATATGTGTTATGGGTAGTGTTATAACTTTATCCTCTTTCCAATAAAGGTGCAAATTTATGGATTACATCTACCTCAATGTCCATGGTAGCATCAGACATGTGATCCCATTCATAATCATGTGAGTCTGAGATATTATCATCAGATCGATTTAAAAACTCAACAATAGTTATCTGGTGTACCCTATTAGTCATTTGCGAATCAAAGTGTGGTAGATCTAGGACATGTGAAACTATCACCAATTGCCCTAGTTAGGATGTGCATCTTTTTTTTGTCTTACAGGAGAGGATTCCTCAAGAGTGTTTGAGCTACTTGCTTCCTCTTCTCTGTCTATGTCTTCTTCTTGTTGAGGGATTTCTTCATGAGATTCTTCTGTTTGATGAACTTTCGAAGAGTCTTCTTCTTCCTCCTCTACTTCTTGGACATTGGTTTGTGACAAAAAGGAACATGATGCTCTAGTTTTTTTCCAAAAGTAGGTACATACCATTCTCCTTGGTATTTTGGGTTATCAGTACCAATGTCCAGTAATATTTCATATGTCCAAGGTACAAGATTTGTCTCTTCCTCTTCTTCATCACTTCCTTTATCAAATATTGGACCCTCTCTTGAGGTGGGGTGTTTAGAATTGTTATTGAAACCTAACCCTATTTTGTCTTTAGTGTCTCTAAATTCCATATGGATAGGCTCAATGAATCTCTTTCCCTTATCTCTTAAATGTCCCTTCCCTTTGTATCCCATTTGTTTAAGAATATCATAACCTTTGCCATATTTTTTGGGAGATATCTCAGCATGTTTTACTTCATTTTATCTCATTTCCTCCTTATAGAGCCAAGCCAAGACTGCTTTATATTCTTTTTCTTCCTCTTGAGAAGTAGAGGCTCTAACCATACCATTTGGTTCATGAATGTGTTTTCCTTTTGATGCAGTAGGTGTGAAAGAGGGATATGGTTTCCCATATGATCTTGGAGACACGGGTATGTTAGCCAATGATGGTGTCGTGTCTATTTTGTATTCCCCCATGCTAGTTTCTTCAAGTTTTAGTGTCTTTCCAAAGCTTCTCATCACCATGTCTTTAGAGGTTTCAGGTGGGAACTCTTTTGGAACTTCCTTATTGTGAGGAACCGTACTATCTAGTGTAACATTGGTGCAAGTGTAGCTTGAATTTGCAGGAGTTGTTACTTCCACCTCATTGTGTGGGAATTTTATACATTGGTGGTAAGTAGATGGTATTGCTTGCATTTCATGTATCCAAGGTCTTCCTAGTAATATGTTATAGGCCAATGGCAGATCAAGAAGTTGACAAATCACATTGCATTCAATTGGTCCTTGTAGACGTCCAAAAATATTATTATTATTATTAATATTAAATTCCCTCTTATTCCTCTAACTATTTAATTCAATCAATTAAATAGTTTCATAGTTGGTATTTATCAATGGTTTAAATACTACCCTAATGTATTTTATTTAAATACATTTGCCTCACAAAATCCCCTTTTTAATAAATTTATATTTATTGAAATTCCTCCATATCCCTAATTATTCTAAACTATGATTTATTCAAATCTAATTTGAATTATAATCTAAACCCTAGCTAGGAACCTATTAATCCAACCTAGAAACCTACCCTAAGCCTACACTATTCCTACTCTACTCCCCCATCACCTCACTTCCTAAGCATGTTTCCCTACCTAACTATCCTCTAATCATACTTAAAGGGTGATTCATAACCTTTTTAAGGCTAATGGAATGCTCAACCACATGGGATAATTCTCTCCAAAATGGTCACCCATCCCTCTTAAATTCCTCTTACATGTTTGTCTCCCACATGGAAATCTTGAGCCACTCAACATTTAATGCCAAGTTTGGCTCAAAATTAGCCATCCCTTCAAGCCTATGTGTCCCTTATGTGGCTCTTATGTGGATGCCACATAGATGCCACATCATCCGATCCCTCCTCTTCTCTCCCAAAATTCTATAAATAGAGGCCTTCTCCTCTTCATTTTTCATCTCTCACTATGCATTGTTATTATGCTAGAATTGCTTTAGATTTTCATAGTTGTTTTCATGCTCATAGTTTTCATGCTTAAATCACTTATAAATCATATGTTAGGATAATCTTGGTGAATGAATCATAGTTCCTTCTTGCATTTTCATATCATTTCTAGTTTGATCTTTCATCTTGAAGAAGATTTGAGACTGGTTCTTCATACTAGCTCTTGAATCTCTCTTCTTTCCTATCAATCTTGCATTGCATTGGGGCTTTGATCCATTTGTGTTTGAGAGAGCACACCCACAATCCATCAAAAGGAGCAAATCAAATAAGTAGAATAGGGTGCAATTTACTTTTTTTTAGCTCAATCCGATGTTATGTTGAGGTCTTGTTTGGTTTTTTGCTTCTTTCATAAATTTTATGTGCTAACCCACTAACTTGTCATGTTTAAGCTTGCTCCCAACAGATTGAAGATTTCACCATAAACAGTCCTATTCTTATTGGTAAAACAATTAGTCCTTTGGATGATCTTTCCTCTTCATCATAAGCCTTGATGGTTATCTTACTTCTTGAATTAATTTTTTGTTCTGAAAGACCCAATTTTTTTATCAGATTGAGAGTACATATATTCAACCCCGCGCCTTCATCTATCAATACATGTTTTACACGGTTATGGATCAAAAATTCAATGTGAAGGTGTTGATTATGGGGATGAGTTAAATATTTTTCATCTTCTTCCGAAAAAGAGAGATAATGTGGAGCTGATATGTGATTGGCCATTGCTTGGAATTTGTCCACATCTATGTCTTTCGGAACATTTGCAGAATGTAGGGCTTGTTCAAGAAATTACCTATGCACTGAAGAGATATTTAATAACTCAAATATAGAGATTTGAGCTGAGGTCATTTGCAATTGGTCTACCAAGTTATAATTAGTATATAGTGCGATAACTATTTGTCTTGACGTTGCTGGTTTAGGAATTGTGGCAACATGTGGTTTAGATGGTGTTGCTTTTTTGGATGAGGAATTAACTCCTTTAATTGTGATTTTTTCTTGCCTTTGTGTTACCACATTTGAATATTCTACCTTGTCCTTGACACCTTTCATAGTAATCACATTGATTGATTCATTCTTTATGTCCAACATATTGATCACATTATCATTATGGGAATAGGTGTAATTGATTTCATTTCCTTTTCCTTTAGAGGATTCTCCTTTTTCATAGTTCGGAAATAGTTTTTTTATATTTCGTGTGATCCTCATTGGATGTATGTCCTTCCACTTTGACCTTGCCTCCAATTAGATCTTGTATAACATGTTTGAGTTTAAAATAGTCATTAGTCGTGTTTCATTTATTCTTATGGAACTCGAAATAGGCATTATCATTCCACCACCTTGGTTTTACTTCTGTTTCCCATGGTTTTGACTCTGATATAGTGATGATTTTTTTATCCATGAGAGTCTTAAAAACCATCTCAAGAGGTTCTCCCAATGTATTATATGTTCATTTTGGTCTAGACGTCCATGGCTTATTCTTGTTGGTATTAGTGTTTTCTCTTGGTATTTTTGTTGTTAACTTAGCTTGTTTGCTTGCTTGTAGGTTGTTTGTGAGATTAAACACAGTTGGTTTAGCGTTTTCATTCAAGGCTTCAACCACTTCATCACTAACAACATTTTTGTTCTTGTTCTTCCATTTAGGTTTGTTTTTATAGTGGTTAGAGGATTTATTGTCGCTTTGGAGTGTGATCTCTCCTTTCTTGACCATAACTTCTTTAGCACGAATGGCATTCTTTATCATTCTATCAAAACTAGGAGAATCTTGCATTTGTAGAGCATAGTTCATTTCAGGTACTAATTTGTTTACAAATATTTCCATCTTTTCATATTCAGGTATTGGTCTTGAGTACCTTGTAAATATTCTCCTCCACCGTTGCAAAAAGTGTGTAAAGGATTCACCTGTTCATTGTTTTGTATTACAAAGATCCATCGTGGTAACATTGTGTTGTATGTTGTAGGATTAATGTTGGACAAATCTTTTAATTAACTCCTCAAATGTTTGCACACTTGGTGTTAGTTTAGAGAACCATTCCAAAGCATTTCTGCCTAGACTTTCTAGAAATATTATCATCAAGTATGTCAGTTTGTCCATGTATTCTATGCTTAGGGCACAAAATTATCTTACATGGTCATGTGTATTAGTTTCTCCCATGTATTTTTCATATTTGGGTCGTACCATGTTAGGTGGGAACAGAACCATGTTTATGCTCTTGTCAAAAGGAAATGGACATATGTGATCCAAGGAGTATTTCTTCATTGGTTTAGTCTTTTCTCTTTCTTGAGTGTTGCAAGTTCCATTTGCATTTGATATAGTTATTTCAAGAGTATGGAGATAGGTATTTGTACTTCTTGTTCTTTCAATCTCTCAACATCATAGTCTTTAGGAAGTTTAACTCCAAGAGAAGCTAAGTGAAAGAAGTATTTTTCTTTATCTTCCCCAATGAATTTTTCCAAGGTCCTTTTAAAATTCCTACTTTGTTTGAGTTTATTGTATTCTTCTTCTGATATTTCCTCATCAATTTCTGAATCAAGCAAACGATGGTCACAATTTCTTTCTTCTTGAATTTCTCTTTCGTCATGTTCTTGGATATATTCTTCAAAGGCAACACTCCATTTGTGATTAGATGCATCCCTTTCAGGTGAGTCTTGATCAAAGAGGGGATTTGTTCTAGATGTCTCTCCTTGTAGAAATGTAATCAATCGTGGAGGTCTTTCTAAATCGTCAATAAGTTATTGTTTACTTCTTGTGTTAACCATGAAAGAAAGGTCTCAATTTTGTCAAAATTGTTCCAACTGTGTCAAAAGGAATTTTTGAATTGTCCAAATATGTTTGTCCAAGTTGTGGTAAGTAAGCTTGATTATTTGAAGTGATTGATTCCAGCATCAAAGGGTTAGAATGTCCTGATAGTGAGATGGGAATCAAGAATATTTGTTTAGTGAAGCAACAACATGATTTGGGATCAATTATGATAACCCTAAATGACATGCAAGGTAGACTTCCAATTAGATTGAGAAACAGCGTCAGGCGGACAAGCAAGAGCAACAGAACCAAACTAAAGAGCCTAAAGGGTATCCAAAACTACAAATTTTTTGAGTCTGACACGTGTGCAAGTACCATATGTCCTAAATGCGATCTAGGATTGACCATATGCGACTCTTTGATGGTTTTTCCTTTTTTTCACTTTTTCTTGAAGAACGTGAAAACTTGTCCGACTCCAGGGTTTGTCTCATGAATTCTACAGTGCTTTTGAACAACATAGATGTCTTTGATCGTCAAAATATTGATTGTTTGGGGACGTTTAACTTGTTATTTCAATTTTGACACATCAAGCAAGTTGTGAAGTGACCAAACTCACCTATTCCCTAAAATGCATAGAATGAAAATATTTTCTTATAGACTAAGGTACACACTCAAATGCTAATCAAAATATGGCCATCACCAAGCACGCAATGGCTCCATTCATGATGTTGTATTATCCAACTCCAAACACAAGTGAGGGAACGAAATGATGAGTATCTTGGGGCAATTACTATTTGTCTTGCACAAATATTATCACCTTTCAGAGATGAATTAGGTGGTCTTAATTACAAAGTGTTGTATTCTGAGCATCCATTCGAAACCATCTCCCATAGAATTACACAAGGAAAAATTAAGGTGTATAGCCCTATGAGTACCTAAATGTGTGTAGTCTCACAAGCAAAATTCAAGCGGCTCCACTCTACACACATCCAAGCATGTCCAAGGAATGATAATCGAAATTCCAAGGACAAAACTGATTACATCTTTTGAGACTTTGGCCTCAAGGAAGTATTTTGATTATAGTGAGATAGAAGGGTTGGTGTTCACCTGTCCTTACTTGGGTCGTTCTGGGGAGATTTTTTCCTGAACTGGTAGGCCCTCTAAAGTTAAAAGTAATAAAGAGGATTAACGACTTAGGAGTCTAGATTTATGATTCTTCACAAGGAAGAAGAGCATACTCTCCTATCCATGTCATTTTCTCCTATCAAACACATCATGCAAGTTCTTTCCCTCGAATTTTCAAACTCAAAACCTAGTCTCCCATATCAAGTTTATGATTTTCCAACTTGGGAAAAGAGCATAATCCTCTAGTTGGACTAAGAATCAAATTCAAATCCAAAAATTTAGGTTCCTGTTTAAATAAATTAACCAAACACTTTTGAGCAATTTAAATTTTATTCCCCCAATTTCCATTCAAATCTTAACTTGATGTTTGAGGTTCTGATTTTCCATGAAGGAAAAGAGCATACTTCTCTAATCAAGTTACGAAGTGGATAGAAAGTGTGTTAATTTCCTATTGCAAAAATAAGTTTGGTTGAAATGTGCAAGGTAACATAAAAAACTACTTTTTAGTAATTTCACTCCATCTTCTTAGTCAAATAAGTCTTCAACAACATCCTGCAATAACTCATTAGGCTGCTCAAATGATAAGATCCATCCAAAAACATGAAAAGTCAGTTGATTAGTTATCAAATTTATCCAACACTCTAGTAGACTAAAGAAATGTGACTCTGAACCTTACTGAATGCGATGTTACTTCCCAAATGCGATACAAAAATGACTAAATGCGATGAAAGATCTTAAAGATGAGCCTTTACACCAAATGCGATATGGGATTAACAGTATGTGATATTTTACCAAAAATGACTCAGGATTAAGAGGATGCGATGCAGGATATCTGGGATCTAAGATTTTTCTGGGATGTGATCCTTTTCTCCTAAATGTGATCCTTTTCTTCCAAATGTGAGCCTGTACCCAAAAACATAGAACAAAATATGATCAATTAGCTCAAAATAGTGAGAAATTTGGGGCTCTTCCCCATGGTGGGCACCAGAAATGTGTGTGTGAATTATGTACTTGCAAGCTACAACACAACACTTCAATATGCCATTGCATCAATGGTTATAAATATGAAAATCAATTGAAAAGCATATGGAATCCATTGAAATCAACATATTTCTTCCTATCTAAGAAGAGTATGATTTAAGCTATAATTGCCCTCATATTATGCATTAAATCAGTGACACATTCAGTCCTAGAATGGAAGATTTATCGATAAATGAAGCTAATTAACATGCAATTCATGCTTAAAAGTGATGAAAAGATTAAATTGAAGCACAAATGAAGATTATCTAATTAGCTATGTGAAATCAAAATGATAGCATAAGGATGCATTCAATATTCTAAAATTTGGGACTAATTGAGCTCAAAATTCAATCCTTTTATGGAAGAATTTGAGAAATGAGTGGTTGAGATCAACTTGTGAAGAGAGGTGAGGATTGAATCTTTGGTCATCCATGTGAGTGATCCATGTGAGTGAACTCTCGTTGGTTCATGGATTGACTTTCCATGTGCAAGTGATGAGTTGTAATTAGAGAGTTTATTTAATTTATTTTAATTAATTACTTTAGCCAAGGATTTAATTGGGTTGATTTGATTTAAATAGGCCAATGTAATTAATGTGAGTTAGTGATGAAATCATTTAGATTTTAGGAGATTAAATTGATTTTGATTAATTATGCCAATAATTGAATAGTTGGATTGACATAATTAGGGGTATGATCACATTTACGGAGAATAGGGTCTCTAGTTAGAGTAGACCAAATTAGGGTGGTTACAATATGGACTTTGGGGGTTTAATTAGACCTTAGGAAATGTGTACCAAAGGCTTGGGGTTCATATTCTTGGTCTATATGTTTCTTCATGTGTATTCATGTTTATATTTGTGAGTACTTTTAGGATGAGATTGGTCAGAGAGCCAATAGTTTTCTGTATGGGTAGGAAATAGTTTATGAGACTTTTTTGCATGTTTATGACCTTGACCCTAGGGGAGGTTAATTAGGTGCATCTTAGGGGATTTGCTTACAATAGGGGTCTGGGGCCCAAAGAGGCTAGTTCCAGGGTAACCTATCGTAAGTTATTGATAAGTGATAAATTAATAATAAAATTTGGGATTAACATTAAATACAAGATTGATCATGATGCCTCGCTCATGCCTTGAGCGCTTGTTCAAGATAAGGATGAGAATGGGATGATACCTAGAGAGTAGGTATGATTAGATTCCTCATCTTCATGAGAGGGTATTCTAGTTTCGCATGAGTCATGTTGAGGGTCCGGGGTCTATGGTGGCCAGTATAGGGTAACTCAAGTGATTGACCATGTGATGACACTCCCATATTATGTAGCCTAAGTCTCCTCCCAAGGTCCTGCTTTACCTTTGATGATTATTTTTTGAATTTTGGCCTTTTGGTTTCAGTAAGTTGGTTCTTGTTGGTGTTTTTGGTTAATTTATGTCTATTCTTTATCTTTGGATGGTGTACGTGTTGACCTTTGAGCTCCAGTGTGTCTTGATCTTTCCTATCCTTATACTTTTGCTTTAGTCTTTCTTGTTGTGTACCCGTGTTTGTGTGGGCCTTATGTTATCTCCTCAACACGGTAGGAGTGGACCTTTGGTTCCACGAGGTTGGGTGGTAGTGATTATTTTACCATTTGAGATCTGACATTCTTTCTCTTGCTAGGATGATCCTTCTTGCAGTTGTTTTTTCTACCTTCTTTTCTTCTTCATACTTATTTAGTTTCATGATTTGTATACTTGTACCATATCTGTATATTGGTTGACATCCTTTCAGTGGGTGTGTTGTATTGTTGTTAATTATTGCATAGCCTGTGATTTATGTAGTAGATGTTGATTAATTTATGTATACCTTGGGTATTAGTTTTATATGTGATCTTATTATATGTGATGGATATTCGATTCAATTGATGTAACTATTATGTTAGTTCTTGATAGTTGTTCTTCATAGATTAGTTTACTTAAGTAATTCTACGTCAAGAAACCCTCGATATTTGTAATCTTTGTGGAGTTGCATTTATGTGTATGTCATGTATTTCATTATTTTGCTTTTGCATTATTATCATTATTTTTTGTAAACATTTAAAAAAAAAATTATACGGTTAACTTAGTTGCATGTTTAGGTTAGATTCTCCTGGGTTCCCTAGAGGGGCATTACATTGGAGGCTTCTTCAGAGCTTCACTAGGCTTCATCTCTTTTCAGAGAGGGATTTTTACCACTCGGTTTTCTCCTTTTCTCCTCTTTACATATATTTTTTGTACTTGGGTACCTGATCATGCCTTGTTCTCGGGACTCGTTTCCTACTTTCAGTAGTTGTTTCTAGGTTTTAGCTACTCCCTAAGTATATCTTAAGGGGGCTGTTAGAGTAATAAGTTATTCCACTTATTAATCAAATTGTTCTTATTTAATTATTAAGTCACTTATTATCTCTAGTTCACTTAAGCTAAACTTTAGGCATATAATATTTAATTATATTATTAATGATTATGATGCAACCTAGAGTTTCCCTTTTAAGGGTTTTGATCACCTTTTATAAGGTTTGATCTCTTTGTATTTGATAATCAATTCTGATTGATCTTGAATCATCTTGTATTTTGTATTTTCTTATTGGACCAATTAAGGATGTTTCCTCTTTCACCTATATGATTTTTATGGCCTCCATAGCTTTTGCTTCTCTCTTTCTGTGATAGGTGTTTGCATACAGGTGATTCTTGGGAGCTGTAGGGTTGAGTTTTCATCAACTCCAATAAACACATCCTACACAAACATTTAGATAATGACTAACTTCGCATAAACATGACTTAAATTAATGAACCGTGTTCGCACGAGCTCGGTAGGCTAGTTTTTTTTTTTTTTGAAAAAAAATATAGTCTAATATAAATATATTATCTTTGTTTAGATTATTTTTCAAATAAAAAAGAAGTAATTCACATTTTCTTTGGTGTAGAATTTTGAAGTGCATTTTTTGGTGGAAGATTTTCAACTACATATTTTTGTGGAAGATTTTCAACCGCATTTTTTGGTTGAAGATTTTCAAGTGGATTTCTTCAAAATAAAGAGATGGGAAAATAAAATAACAAGGACAAATAAGTCTCAATAAAATTGATCAATTGAAAAGGAACAAAAAAATCGTGACAAAGCATTGACACACTATTATATAACTAAAGCGGGTATGCTTCTCCCTCCCCTTCTCTCTCTTGCTTTATGCTTGTTGATCTTTATGTTTGCACTTAACTCTCTATCCTTCTTTACGACATTTATCCCTTCCTCTATCCCTTAAGTGTATTTAGGATCTCTCTCTCTCTCTCCTACATGTAAATTCAATTATGCATATCACTAAAAATTTATTTAAGCCACTTGTCATCTTGGCTCATACATCCCAAGGCCTATGTATATGAAGTCATTTCCTTCATTTTATCATCTAGAAATATGGATACTAGTATTCTATCACTTTTTGTCTTTTAAATATTATTAAAATATATTTTTCATAGTTTTATTTATAGTTTTTAAGGAGATACAATTTTGTCAATCATTCTTTAATATTACATCTAACAAAACATTGACAGAGTGAGAATTTAAATTTTGAAATTGCTAAAAAGTGAGATATAAATTTACAAATGAAATGATTATTTGGATTAAAATAACACATAAATATAGTCTTGAATGGTGAATACTAAATCTAAAATTGGGTTCATAATCTCTAAAGATTGTTAGTAAAATAAAAATATAATAAAATTTTGAATCAAATTTATATAAAAGCATGCCACTTCTAAACTTATTATTGAATTTAGAATAGTAAAATAAAAAATGGCCCAAGGAAAATGACACATGTAGGCAATATTAATTATTACAAATATAAGATAAATTAAAATGATTAATCACATTGAGAGACATAAAAAAGGCATGTGTGTGCAATATTCACCATTAGAAATATAAATTAAATCAAACTAAGAGAAACATCAAAAGGCATGGGTGTGCAATATTCACCATTACAAATATAAATTAAGTCAAAATGAGCACATTGAGAGAGAGAGAGAGAGAGAGAGAGAGAGAGAGAGAGAGAGAGA
>MU226048.1:434125-453711 GCA_018584345.1 Thuja plicata
GTATATGCTATTAGAGTTTCTGCTATTCAAGAAATGAGAGCAGTAGCAAACAATACAGTTACTCTTGATAGTTTAATTGGTAGACTGATTTCATTTGAGATGAATAACTTTGATAATAGTGTCTTACTAAACTTAGAGTCTGCATTTAAGTCTTCTATGAGAATAATCAAATCAAGTCATAGACACACATCTAGAAGAGATAGTGAAAGTGAAAGTGAACAAGAAGATCTAGATGAAATAGAAGCACTCATGGCTAGAAGAATGCAAAGAGGCAAAGTTAAATACAAAGAAAAGTTACCACTTGTATGCTTTAATTGTAAAGAGATTGGTAACTTTGCTGCAAGATGTCCTAACAGAAGAAAAGATGACAGAAGTAATGATAGATCTTTTGAGAAGAAATCTGACAGAGGTGATAAGAAAGATTACAGAAGTTGTCGACAATTAGAAAGAAAAGATACCCTAGACTACAAGGACAAAGGAAAGAAAGCTAGCTACCTAGTTGCCTGCGAAGATGAAGATACTAACACTGAACCTGATGATGACATTGAGATGGTCTTTGTGGTTGTGAAAGATGATTCAAATGAAGATGAAAGGTATGTAGAAACTGCACTCATATCTAAGGTTAGCAAGAATGGCATCTGGATTATAGATAGTGGTTGCACTCACCACATGACCGGTGACAAAGAAAAGTTTAACACTTTTGAGTATTATAATGGTGGTACAGTAAGAATAAGTAATGATACACCTTGTCTAGTTGAAGGTAAAGGAAATATAATGCTGAACAACCTGATTAAATGTGAAAATGCTTATTGGGTAAAAGGATTGAATTATAATCTGTTGAGTGTTTCTCAGTTGAATAATTCAGGTCACAGAGTAGCATTTGAGAATAAGAAGGCAAAGATCTTCAATGAATCAAGAATATTGATTGGTATCGGTGAACAGACAAAAGGTAACTTATTCTATCTGAATGATACTAGCACCACTTGCTTAATGGCTAGAAATGAAGACATGTGGTTGTGGCACAAAAGATTGTGTCATGTGAATTTTGACAACATGATGAAAATAAGTAGAAGGAGAAATGTAAGAGGCTTACTGACAATGTCAAATCCTGACAACATCATGTGCAAGAATTGTCAAAAAGGTAAAATGACTAAGTCTAGTTTCAAAAGTAAAACCCATACATCTGATGATATTCTAGAATTAGTCCACACTAATCTATGTGGACCAATGAGGATAAAGAGATATTATGGAGATAGATATTTTATTCTCTTTGTTGATGATTACTCTAGAATGATGACTATTATGTTTATAAAAGATAAATCTGAAGCATTCAATATGTTTAAATGGTATAAGGCTATGGTAGAAAAATAAAGTGGTAAGGATTTGAAATGCTTAAGATCAGATAGAGGAGGTGAGTTTATATCAGATGAATTCACTAATTTATGTAATGAGCATGGTATAAAAAGACATGTTTCTGCACCATGAACACCACAGCAAAATGTGATTGCTGAGAGAAGGAACAGATCCATAGTTGATTGTGCAAAAAGACTAATGATAGAGAAAGGAATCACCCAAATAGTCTAGAGGGAAGTTGTCAGTACTGTTGTCTACACATTAAATAGAGTACAATTGAAGAAGGCCACTGATAGAAATGGAAAGCTTGATGCCAAGAGTGATGAAGGTATCTTTCTAGGGTATTCCACCAAGAGCAAAGCTTATAAATGTCTTATCAAGGCTTCTAATAAAATTGTTGAAAGTGCAAATGTAAAGATAGATGAATTTGTAGAAAAGAATGAGCTGGAAAGCACAAAAGAACCAGAGGACTAAAACAAGTTTGTATACTATGAAGAACCTAACACTCTACCTGAGAAACAATGCTTAATTCCATAACAACAGAATGTTGCAACCGACAGTCAGACTGCAATTACCGATGGTCGGGATAATAATCAAAATAATGTGCAGAGTGATGAAGAACATAATAAAGGACAAAATGATGATCAAGTTGATATGAAAAGAGTTGTACCTATACTTTCCATATATGTAAGAAGGAACCATCCAGAGATCTAGATCATAGAAGATAAGAAAGCTGGTACAAGAACAAGAAGTCTTTAAACTCAAATTGTTTAATTTGTGAGTTTAAGCCAAAACCTGTCAATGCTACACTTGATAATGAAGAATGGATAAGTGCTATGAATGATGAGATTGAGTAGATTGAAAAGAACAAGACATGGTCACTTGTGCCAAGACCGGATGACATGAATGTCATCGGTACAAAATGGATATTTAGGATTAAGCTGAATGAGAATGGAGAAGTCACAAGAAACAAAGCAAGACTAGTATGCAAGGGGTATGCACAAGAGGAAGGTATAGACTATGGAGAGACCTTTGCACTCATTGATAGGATAGAAGGTGTAAGAATACTACTTTCTTATGTTGCATTCAAAGGATTCAAGGTATACTAGATGGATGTCAAGTCAGCATTCCTAAATGGAATACTTGAAGAATAGGTATACATTGAGCAACCAGAAGGGTCTGTAGATCCAGACAAGATAAACATGGTATGTAGACTTCACAACGCCTTGTATGGATTAAAACAAGCTCCTAGAGCCTGGTATGAACAACTTCATTCCTATTTAATAAGTATTGAATTTGTAAGGACTAGTGAAAACAGTAATCTTTATTTGAAGGAAGATATTGATGCTAACACTTTGATTGCTGAAATATTTGTTGATGACATCATATTTGGAGGCAATGATATGCTATGCAAATCATTTTCTAATGAGATGAGAAAAGAGTTTGAGATGTCTATGTTTGGAGAGATCAAGTTCTTTCTTGGTCTACATATTATGAAACAATGGGAAGATATTTTCATTACAGAGTCCAAATACATTAAAGAGGTCCTGAAAATATTCAAGATGGAAGATTCCAAACCAGTTGGAACACCGGTGGCTACTGGATGTAAGTTGACAAAGGAGGACAAGATACCAGAGGTAAATCAAACTTTGTATAGATCAATGATAGGTAAACTCGTGTATGTTGTCCATACTAGACTAGATATTGCACATGCAGCAGGAATTGTTGCTAACTCCAAGGAATCACATATGACTGATGTGAAAAGAATTCTAAGATATTTGAATAATACTGAGAAATATGGCCTATGGTATAGAAGAGAAGGCAAATTTGAACTTAAGGTGTTTACTGATGTTGATTGGGCTAGAAATCTTGATGACCGGATGAGCACAACTGGAGGATCATTCTTTATGGGTGACAGACTTGTCACATGGATTAGCAAGAAGCAAAGATGCATCTCTCAGTCTACTGTAGAAGTAGAGTATGTTGTTGTTTCTGCAAATTGCTCAAATATTGCATGGATCAAACAGTTACTGGAAGGTATTCATATGAAGATCCTAGAACTAGTGATTATCTATTGTGATAACACCAGTGCAATAAACATTTCCAACAATTTAGTCATGCATGCTAAGACTAAACACATTGCCATCAAGTATCATTATTTGAGAGAACAAGTTCAAGAAAAGGAGGTGATACTTGAGTATGTGCAATCTAAGGAACAATTGGCCGATATCTTCACCAAGCCACTGCCCAAGGATACATTTGAATACTTGAGAAAGAGACTAGGTGTCAAACCCTTGTTTACCAGTTAGTAAGATGACTGAAGGCCGCATCAACCTACATATTATCAGAATATCATTCATGTTGATGCAAGCAAAAAGATGAACTTCAAAGCTAAATTTATATACAACAGGTATATATCATCACCGAGCACCAGAGCATATTGTTGTAGTGGTGATGGATAAGGGAAATTCAAGGAATATATTATGGATGGAAAGAAAATATCACTCGATGTTAGTGTCAGATATCTGTAATATACTTGTTTGGCATTGTTGTCAAAGGGGGAGAAATTATCCATATTATCACAATCTTCAGAAAAAGAAGAGAGATTATCCATTATTAGATTACTCCAACAGGGAGAGAGATTATACAAAGGGAGAGTTGCTGACAAAAAGAACAGACATCAAAAGAGAAAGAACAGTCAAAAGAGAGATATTGACACAAGGAGAGGATGCAACACATCAAAAGAAGAAATAAAGAATACTACAAGAAACAAATCTAAGCTAAAACAGAGCTTATCGGCGGTCAGACATTTTTATCGGTTATCTAAACAAAATGATTGGTAGTTTGATGAATCTCAATTGTTGTATTTCATATTGTATTAGAAATAGTATAGTGTGATAATATAGTATGTTGTCATCAATGCCAAAGGGAGAGATTGATGACATATAACTGATTGAATGTTTGACAATGTTAAGTTCAAGATAATGCAAGTCATTAAATCAATTAATGGATTGTATTGTCATTGATGTCAACTTAATATCATCTGTACGGTCATGTACATAATGCCAAAGACTTAAAAGAACCAAAGGAACCAAGGTTATACTTCTAGCAATACATAAAAGTCATGTATTCACTAAGTGACAAACAACACTGACAGACAGAGCAAAGATGACAAGTCACAATGATACCCGACGACCAGAAGAACAGTATTGCCTGACGAAGTAGAACCACAGAGTGCCCGACGACCAAAATTAGAAGGTTGCCCAACAAGAAAAATCAAGGTTGCCAAATGAGTAAATTTCCAAAGATGCCTGATGGACGGAGATCACGAAGCTAACTGGAGTCTCACCGATGGAACTATCAGTTGTCACTGACGACTAACTGCAGAGTTGACTGACAAAATAGAGAGTTTAGAAAATGACAAAATATCTAGCTGGAAAAGCTAAAAGAAAGACTTAACTGGTTGTTTTCTTTGTTTTATTCAACTAGAGTTAAGTGATTGACTTAAAGATGATTTGTATAGTTGGCAAGAAGATTTCTATGAGACAAATCAGGAGTTATGCTTTAAATCTGATTGGCTAGATTGTTTATCACGCCAAGAATCAAGAATCAAGAAAAATGAATATTACGTCTATATAAGAGACAAGCTTAGTTTATTTTCAAACAAGTCATTCACAGATGAAAAGGGGATTAATGGGAGTGAATAGAAAGAGGATGCTGAAGAGAAATTGGTGAAGAACAACTTCATGTAGTCCTGATCAAACAAGTTGAAGAAGAGCTAAGGAATTGTTAAAACACCAACAAATAGTGAGCACAGCATCAGAGAGCAAAAAGAATGGAGCACAAGGAATGAATTGATACATTGATTAGAGAGGTAATGTACTTGAATAGATCTAAAAATCTGCAATTCAAAGTTGCATCATGAATAGGTCATAGTGTTTCAGTTTAACCATTGAAGCATCAAGTCTCTTAACCGAGTAGGACTTAACGGTCTTCTATATATTGAGGTACATCCCAAAGAGTGCGAAAAAGGTTGATTCATGAAAGTAGCATTGGACTTGCTCGATACCTATTGACAGTCTAAGAAGGAGGCTGATTGAAGGATGGTAGCAATAGATGTCTGATACTAAGTGACAACCTCTATGTATAAAATCCTTTAACAAGGTCACACTTAATAGTGTGTTTGTAACCTTTAATAGGGTTGGCTCCTAACAGGGCTCACTTCAGAAGAGTGAAAAATTGGGGTACCGGTCCCAGTGGTTTTTCCCTTAATAGGGTTTCCACATTAAAATCTATGTGTTATGTGTGTGTGGTTTATTACTTTAATGTTTTACATCTCACATAGTTAATTTTGGATTGATTGGTATACTCTGCTTATTTACTGAGTTTTGGTAAATAGTTATACTGCTTATCGGTAATCAAGGAGAATAAGGATAGACAAGGAAAATTGACAGACAGTTAATCATTATAAAGTATTTCATGGCATACATCTTTTAGGGACATAATAATCTGAGTTCTATTGAGTAGTGGTTAAGTTTTAAGGATAAATTTTGAGGCCACTGATTCACCCCCCCCCCTCTCTGTTATTACTAACATCACGGACAGAGTGAGGCTTTTGAGGAATATGACAATAGAAAAAACCGAAAGCATGAAGATATCGATGAAGAAGAGGAACCGACATTTGACCATCCTATATTTGAATCAGGTAGTGAGGAAGACATCACTGAACAAGAGTAAAATAAACTCAAACAGAGCAATAAGTTCCACAAGATAATGGAAAAGATGATTGATGAAGAATCATAAAGAGAAATACTTTCTCCATCTAGCATCCACTAGTGTAAAGTTACCTAAGGACTATGATGTGGAACAACTAAAAGAAAAGGAGATTCTAACTCCTATATCTATTCTCGCCAAACAACTCACCTTGATGCAAATAGAGCTTATGACTTTCAAACAGGAGAAGGCTAAACCCAAGACAAAATACTCTGTGGACTCCATTTGTCCATTTCCTTTCGACAAGAGTATTACTATGGTCTCGTTTCCTCCTAACATGGCAAGGCCAAAATATGACAAATCTATAGGAGAGATTGACCCACATGACCACGTAAGAGAATTCTATACTCTAAGCATAGAATACATGCATGAACCTACATACCTTATGCGGCTCTTTCCTGGAAGTCTATGAGGTAACGCCATGGAGTGATTCTCAAAAATCACACCTAAGGTAAAAACTTTTGAGGAGTTAATTCAACAATTTATCCAACATTACTCCTATAGTATACAACATGATGTGACTATGATAGATCTATGCAACACTAAACAAAAGATTGGTGAATCCTTTACACACTTTCTACAAAGGTGGAGGAAAATCTTTGCACGGTATTCAAGAGCTATTCCAGAATCTGAGAAAATGGAAATCTTTATCAATAACTTGGTACTTGAGTTGAACTACGCATTGCAAATGCAAGACTCCCCTAGCTTTGATAGGATGATTAAAAATGCCATTTGTATCAAAGATGTCATGGTTAAAAAGGGGGAGATCACTCTTCAAAGTGAAAATAAATCTAACAACTCCAACTCCAAACCCAAATGGTGGAAGCAAAAAAAAAATGTTGTCAACGATGGAGTAGGAGATGCCTCTTATGTCAATTCTAAACCTGAGGTGTTCAATCTGACTAACAACATGCAAGAAAGAAAAGATGCCAAGGTAATGACCCCCATACCCAAAGCAAACAATGATAATAGAAAGGGTTGGCCATGGACCTCCAAGCCTCAAAGAACATTAACTCCTTTGGGAGAACCTCTCAAGACTATTTTGAAGACACTATTAGACAACAAAGTTCTCACAATCCCAAATTCCAAACCATGGGAACCAGCGGTCAAACCAAGGTGGTGGGATGATAATTCTTATTGTGTCTTTCACAAAAAAAAGGGACATAAGACTAACAACTATCTTAAACTCAAACATGTTATCCAAGACCTTATTGAAGGAGGCAAGATCAAAGTGGAAGGACACACTACCAATGAAGATCATAAAGCATTTAACAAATCATTCCCTAATTATGAGAAAGGGGAAGCATCTAAAGGAAAAGGTAATGAAGTATACTACACCTACTCCAATAATGATAATGTGATCAATATGCTAGACATTAAAACTGAATCAATTAATGTGGTCACAATCAAAGGTGTCAAAGACACATCTTTCCAATCAAATGCGATGACTCGGAGCCAGGCACAAGTCACGATCAAGGGACCTAATTCTACCTCAAAACTAGCAACAACGTCCAAAACTCCTATTGTTACTATCCCCAAACTAGCAGTAAAACACATGGTTACTATTCCCGTAGCAAAGTATGACTTGGTGGACCAATTGCAATGAACCTCTACTAAAATTTCCATTTTTGAGTTGCTTAAAATCTCCACAGTGCATAGGGAAATCCTAGAACAAGCCCTACATGCCACAAATGTCCCAAAGGACCTTGATATAGACAAATTCTAAGTGATGGTTAATCTCATTTCAGCACCGCACTAACTATATTTTTCTAAAGAGGATGATAAATCATTGATACATCCACATAATCAACCCCTTCATATTGAATTCCTCATTCATAAATCTTGTGTTAGACGTGTATTAATAGATGGAGGTGCAGGATTGAATATTTGTGCCCTTAATCTTATCAGGAAACTGGGTCTTTGAGAATAGACCATTGATTCTAGAAGCAAAATCACTATCAAAGCTTATGATGAGGAAGAATGATCCTCTAAAGGTCTTATTATTTTACCCATCAGAGTTGGACCAATTGAAAGGAATGTTATATGTTAATTTTTGGATCTGCCCTTGGCCTACAACATCCTATTAGGGAGACCTTGGATCCAAAAAATGCAAGTTGTGTCATCTACTTACCACCAGTGTATCAAATTCCCACATAATGGGGTGGAAGTGACAATTCATGTAGATGCTAATTATACTTGCAACAATATCAAGGCAGGTAGTATGATTCCACATAACAAGGAAGCTATGGATGAGGTTGCTCCTAAGACTACCAAAGACATGGTGATGAAGAGTTTTGGAAAAACTTTAAAACTTGAAGAAACAGGTATGGTAGAATACAAACTGGACATGACTCCATCAGTGGTAGAATTACCAATATCACCAAGGTCCTATGGAAAACCCTCCTCGTCTTTCACACCTGCCGCATCTAAAGAGCCAAAAATACACAAAGCAATTGGCATGGTTAAGGCATTCACATCTTCTTTAGATAACACAGAAGAACATGCAGTCTTGGACTGGCTTTACAAAGGAGAACCAAAGGAAGTTGAGGTCAAACATGTAGAAATATCCCCATAGCAGTATGGTAAAGGGTACGACCTTCTCAAACAAATGGGATACAAAGGAAAAGGACCTCTAAGCAACACAGGGAGAGGAATTATTGAGCCTATGCACATGGAGTTCATAAATACCAGAGACAAAATAGGACTAAGTTTTAATAATGAATCTGACAAACTTGTTTCAAAAGATAGTCCGATCTCTGACAAAGGGAGTGATGAAACAGAAGAGATAGAACTCAAACAATGGTCCTATGAAATATTATTACATGTTGGCACAGAGAATCCCGACTATTGAGGAGAGTGTTATGTACCACGCTTTGAAACACCACAAGGTGTTCACATCCCTTTGTTACCACAGGATCTTATTCAAGAGGTAGGAGACACGACAGAAGATGATCCAGAGGTACCATTGATAGCAACAGCTATTGAGAGACATCCCAACAACAAGATTCACATCCTAAATGGGGGCAGTTAGTCACAATCACACATGTCCTTGATTTACCACACTTTGATCCATAGTTGGCTAATCGAGTGCATAAGATAACTATTGCTAAATTCTTAAACAGGTTTGATGACGAAGTAACTAAATTTCATGATTATGAGTGGGATGAGCTATCTGTCACCATAGAGGACATTGAAATAGATATGATTCACATGTTTGCAGCTCCATTAGCACCCAATGAGCATCCTAACACTGCTCCTAACAATATTGATATTCCTGAAGCAGAGGAAGAGTTCCTTCCTCCAATCATTGATGGAGAGACTGGTGTTTTAATAAGTCTAGAATAACTTTAGAGGCGACAAGAAAGAAACCTCCTTTTACAGAGAGATGATGATGAAAGTTCCACTAACGAGTCACTATATTTTGGTCCACATATAACTAACAATGACCCTTTTAATAACGATCTAACTCTTATTGATCTAAACATCGAAGAACTTAACTTAACATAACATGTCATGTTAGTTAATAGTCTTGACGCTAACGCGATGGTGTCCTTCCCAAAATCTGACTCCTTATCTTTGACAAACCTAGATCTAATTGATTGGACTAATATGGATCCTACTCCTATCATGAACTTCCCCGATGATTACAACTTGGCTTGCTATCTAAATGCTTGTGAACCTTACCCTTCTTCCACCAATGCATGGAGCATGAACATGTCATAGAAGGATATCAATTTTTTCAGTCAAAAATTGAAAAAGAAAAAGAAAAAGAGAACTGACGGTGAAAACCACATTGTGGCAGTGTCAGATTCTAAAATAGTAAAAACAAAAGATGTATCTGATGGTGAAAACCTCTCAAAGGCACCAAAAGATGAGATTCTTGATATCCCCCCTGAGCACATTCAAGAAAGATCTTCAGTACTGATAGAACCAATAGAACCAGTTAACTTGGGCACAGCTAAAATTCCTCAAATTATACACCTAGCACAATCTTTATCAGAAGAGGAGAAGACACAATTCACTGAGTTCCTGAAGGAGAATAAGATCAACTTTGCATGGTCTTATATAGATATTTCTGGGCTAGATCCTAATTTAATCATGCACCATTTATCTATAGCTCCTAGGATCAAACCCGTGAAACAAAAACTTAGAAAAAAGCATCTTGATGTTGCATTACTGGTAAAGGTAGAGCTAGAGAATTTATTAAAAGTTGGATTTATCAAATTCATCGCTTACGCAAGATGGATTTCTAATGTAGTCCCAGTATCTAAATCCAATAAATCTAATAGGATCTATACAAACTTCAGAGACTTAAACAAGGCATGTCCTAAGGATGACTTCCCACTACCTAATATTGATATGATCATAGACCTCACAACAGGCTACCAAATGTATTCATTAATGGATGGTTTCTCAGGCTACAATCAGATTAAAATTGCTACTAAAGATCAAGAGAAGACTGCATTTACATGCGCATGGGGAACCTTTTGCTGGAATGTCATGCCATTTGGGTTAAAGAATGTTAGTGCTACATATCAAAGAGCAATGACCACTATATTCCATGATATGATGCATAAAAACATGGAGGATTACGTGGATGACACTTTAGCTAAATCTAAAGAACGGGCTACTCATATTAATGACTTAAGAAAGATATTGGATTGTATAGAGCAATTTCAACTCAGGCTCAATCCAAAAAAGTGTTCCTTTGGGGGCCAATCAAGGAAGTTTCTAGGATTTATTGTCTCAGCAAAAGGAATTGAGGTAGACCCTACAAAAGTCAAGGCTATACTAGAAATGACTCCTCCACGCAACATCAGTCAGATGAGGACATTACAAGGGAGACTTCAATCAATGAGGAGGTTCATGTCACAACTTGCCGACAGGGCACAACCCTTTACCAAATTGCTACACAAAGGGGTCACCTTCAAATGGGATGAACATTGTGAAGCCATCTTCAGAGAATTAAAAGAGTACCTAGCTGCTACTCCTATTCTTATGGCACCCATCCATGGAAAGCCATTACTCCTGTATATTTCAGCAACAGCCACATCACTAGGAGTATTTCTTGCACAAGAGGATGAAACTAAGAAAGAAAGAGCAATATACTACATCAGTAGAACACTAGTCTCCTATGAACTCAATTACAACATTATTGAGAAAGAATGCTTAGCGGTTGTCTTTGTATCACAAAAATTGAGACATTACATGCTATCACATAGAGTAAGGCTCATTGCAAAGATAGATCCTTTGAAGTACCTCCTAAACAAAATAGTGTTATTAGGACGTCTGGCAAAGTGGGTCCTGATTCTGAGTGAATTTGACATTGAATATGTGGACAAAAGAGCTATTAAAGGACAAGACCGCATAGATCAATTGGATGATTCACCACTCCAAGATGATGAACGTTTAAGGATTAAATTCCTGATGAGACCATTATTCATCTAACTGAGTATCCGTGGAAGATGTACTTTGATGGTTCTTTCACGCAACAAGGCTCTAGAGCAGGAGTTCTGTTCATAACTCCTCAAGGCTACAAGATACCCAAGTCTTACAAATTTATGTTTACATGCACGAACAACATTTTTGAATATGAAGCATTGGTAAATGGTCTTAAGCTTGCTATGGAGTGGAAGATTATAGAGTTACATGTATACGGTGACTCCCATCTCATTATCAATCAAGTCAATGGAAATTATCAGACAAAAGATGAGAAGTTGATGCCCTAAAGGCAACTGGTTGATGACCTAAAGAAGTACTTTGCCTTCATCACATTCCAGCAGATACCCCAAACTGAGAATAAGGCTGCAGATGCTATGGCTACATTGGCATCCATGTTACAACTGGAGGAACATCAATTCCGCTATGACTTCTTAGTGGAAGGATTATCCTATCCAGCCTTTGATACCCCTGAATACCAAGTAATTTGTGCTTTGAACACCCAAGACCAATCTCGATATGCTAATATCATTGCTTACCTGACTGACCAAACCATCCCCAACAATCTATCCAGGAATGAAAAACAAGCCTTGATTAGGGAAGCATTGTGTTATGTCCTCATATATAATAACTTATATAGATGAGGTCTCAACGATACACTTCTTAGATGTTTAGAACTCAAAGAGTCAGATCCTGCGTTAAAATAAGTCCATGAAGGTGTATGTGGATCACATTCAAACGGCTTTTCACTAGCAAACAAACTGCTCAGAGTAGGCGATTACTGGCCTACAATACAAAAAGATGCTATTCACTTTTCAAAAATGTGCCATAAATGTCAAACACATGGAAATCTCATCCATGCTCCTACCAGAGAACTTATACCTTTCATAACACATTGGCCATTTTAGCAATGGGCCTTTGACTTGGTTGGAAAAATATATCCCAATTATTTAAATGGACACAAGTTCATCATTACGGCCACTGAGTATTTCATGAAGTGGGTCAAGGTCATGTCACTAATCAAAGCCACTAGCAAACAGGTGGCTATGTCCATCTTGAACTACATCATCTGTAGATATGGGATACCCTCTTCAATTGTAACAGACAATGGGGGCCAATTTAAAAATCAAGACATTGATAACCTTTGTCAACAATTCCACATCACTCAACATTGCTCCTCAATCTATTATCCTCAAGGTAATGGACAGGCTGAGGCATCTAACAAGAATATTCTCAAGATCTTACACAGAACTGTGAGTAAGTCTGGCAGAGACTGGCATTTACAACTAAATCTGGCACTTTTCCACTCCATTTGCCTTAGTCTATGGCGTTGAAGTGGTACTACCTATTAAGGTTGAAATCCCATCTTTGCGGATATCTTTACAAGGTCTTGTTACTAATGAGCAATACCGCATTGATAGGGTGAATTCTATAGAATTATTTGATGAGCACAGGCAACAGGAATTCGATCACCTAAAGGTGTACCAAGCATGAATGTCCAAAGGGTACAATAAAAAGGTCAAACCATGACAATTTCAAGTGGGGGATCTCGTCCTAAAGGAGAATCCTAAGAACCTGCCTAACAGAGAACAGAAAGAAAAGTTTGAACCTAACTGGTTGGGAACTTATGTTATCACTACTACTTTTGGGACTGGAGTGTATCAACTAGCTACACCTGAGGGAGATGTTCTTCCAGATCCTATCAATACTCTACATTTAAAGCAGTTCTATGCTTGATGTCCGGCTAGCAGAGCCTGTATAGTGGAAAATTCATAAAATACCAAAAAAAATAAAATTGATTCTGAATATATCCAAAAATAGTGAAAAAAGTCCTGAAAAAAGGTATCCTCAGTGAAAACCTAGTAAAAAAGCACCTTGATACTACAAAAATATTCAAAAAAGAAAAAATAGCAAAAAAATTGAAAAGAGAAAAGTGCATTGATGACAACCTGGTAAAACGGGCGTCTTGGTAGCAAAAAGAATGAAAATTTTTGCCAAGTGGTGAAAACCTGGCAATCAGGCGTCACTTGTATTATGTACTCTATCTATCAATATATTTTTGACACTAAGCCTTCATGATTACACCTGTGCTAAGAGTTTACTTTGTTTCCTTACCAAAATCTTATCCTTGCTTGGGATTTGTCTGTATTTCTGTCTTGGGGTCAAGTCATTTCACACTGGGGGCATCTTTGCCAGTATGATAAGTTGCGTCTACTAGGTCATCATAGGATGGTTTGTCTTGTGATACAATGCTTCTCGATACTTTCACCAAACTATCACTTTCACAAAACAAGGATGACACAAACATTGCACTAACATGAACGATGTTCCTAAGACCTACATTGGATGGCAAACTGGAACGATGGTTCTACACATACGTGGACCACATATTGCTTGAAATGCAACTTTTGATTGATGAATCTCTATTATGCTTGAAAAATGAATCAATAGTATTTCTCAATACTACTTAAACACATTTTCATCTTGGTTTGATTATGACTCTTTTATGTTCTGATGATGATTTAACTACGGGCATCTAAGTAGTTATGAATTTTATTTGCTTGATTCACAATTGATAGTTGTTATGTCTTCCGAGTTACTCCATGACATCTGTGCAAAGACAAAGAGTCGCAAGGATAGGGGGAATAATATTTTCTTGGTTTTCTGTGTATGGTGATTGTTCCAAATGATCCTATACATTTCACCTAACTTGGATATGTATGGTAAGAGTTTCCGCCATGAGTGGATAGTCGCATATATCTCAATCTTTGTTATGTGTAAACTACGGTGAGGTTGAAACAATTTCCTTGTCTATTTTCTAAACTCAAATTCTCACTAAGGTATACAAAGCATAATTTACCCAAGGATATGAATTTTCAAGGTCATTGTGGGTCCAATATCTTACCTCACATAGATTCTAATATATTAAAAGGAAGGTGACTAACTTGTCATCCTGGCTTCTATGCCTTGATGCCTAAGTCTATTTCTGACATTTCATCCAATAAAAAAATAGTATTCATACTTTCATAATATTAGTGGGTATTAGTGATGGTTGTACTATCAAGTGGTATCCATTCTGACAAGCTCCCAATGATGATAAAAATGATCCAATATCTACAAATCAGTGACAGTCCTAAGAGTCTTCATATAGATGCATTTAGAGATTGCATGATTCATTTTAAAAAGAACAACATAAGGACTTGAGCTCAAAATAATTTATATTCTTGACTAATCCAAGTTAATGACATAATCAATGATTCCCAAAATCTCTGATCTGTCAGGAACAAAATCGAACTCACTTTTTAAAATGTGATTTACTTGGTAAAACGTGTGTTTTCTCTAAACACACCTTCATTTCTTTAATTCTCCATTCTTTCTCAATCTAACCTCTCTTGCAAGTGATACATCATTTTAAACAGAGGGATTTTCTTTATTTCCTTTGATTTCATTCCTGAGGGGGCATGATCACACTATCATCAATCAAATTCTTGCTCAAAACAGCATTAAAAATGACTTCGTTATCAAACAACTAGGGGCATGACAATTTCCTTGACTAAGTCAGAACTATTGGATAGAAAGCTTTGGTTCTCATAAGCTGGATATCTTGTGTTCCCTCATTTTAAAAATATTCTTACTAAGCTCCTGGCAGCTTCATACTGACTTTTGGACGACAAACAAATTTAGAATCAGTATTATCAATCTTTGGATGACAACCAAGTTCAAAATTGGTATCTTTAAGATCTTTGCTTATTGACCTTTGTTCAATCAAGTTCAAAGTCAATTTTAATAGTTTAGTTCAATAAAGTGCAAGACTGATCTCATCAAACATTTTGTTCGATCATGAGCGAAATTCTCAATCTTTCTGAAGTCAAAACATCAAAAACTTTATTTAAATCAATGCGCTGCTCGCACATCAATTCAAAGAGGGGAAAATGTAACCACCTAGATTTGGTCTACTCTGACCATAGAACCTATTTTCCCTAAGTGTGATCATACCCCCAATTATGTCCAGACAACTCTGCAATTGGATGGCATAATTCTTTTAAATCAGATTTAATCTCCTAAGTGATTTAATCACTCAATTTTATTAATCACCTTAGCCAATCAAAACCAATCAATTCAATACAAATCAATTCAAATCAATACCTCGCTAAGGTAATTAATTTAAAAGGAATTAAATAAATTTCTATTATATTCTAAATCACTTGCAAAATCCTATCTTCTAGCCTAAATTAATCTAATTAATTGGCTATAGTCCTAATTAATTATCGAAAGCAATAAAAAGCTTAAATAATTAATATTCATATTTTTGAATGAATATATTTAATATAATTCATTTCTATAATATTCCCCTAAACCCTAGCCTAACCTATCTCAACCACCTTAACCCTGGGTTCAAAGCCATCCCAACCTATTCACCCCATGCTAAATGTAGTCCTAATCCTAATCCCATTCTAACCCACCTCCTAATGATGTCACATTCCTAAAAATATGATGAGGAACTCAACCCACTTGAAAAAGTCAACTTTCTCAAGCTTGACTCTCTCTAAGTCCACCTTCTAAGGCTTGCCTCTTACACCCTCACCATGCTTCTTAAATGCTCCCATTAATGCATTATTAATGGAGATTCCTCAAGCCTGTGCCTCACGAATGCCTTTGGCATTTATTCCTCTTACACCTCATTAATGTGTTTTACAACTCCATTAATGACCCTTGTCCCCCCCTCTCTCTCCATTTTCTTCTATAAATAGAAGGAGTTTTTGAGCTCAAATAAGCCCATAATTTTAGAGTTAAATGTATTGTTATGTTGTTTAGATCATTTTGTGAATTCATATTGCATAGTATTTTTGATGTTTATGCATTGTTATTATCATGCTTTTTAGATCTAATATGCATGTTTAGTGAGCATTTAGATTAGTTTTCATTAAAATCTTCCATTCTTAGGTTGTATTTGTCACTGATTTGTGCATAATATGAGGGCATGATTATGGCATTCTTCAAACTCCTCCTAGATAAGAAGCAATAGATCGATTTTAGTTTTTAATTTTAAAACCCTTGTTTTTTATGCTTTTCTACTAATATAATGATTTATTGAAGTGTTGTGTTGCAAGTAACAGGTGCACTATTTTACACACACACTTTCTAATCATTGTAACACTGAAATCCCCTAATAGGGTAGATCCTAATAGATCTTTATTGTAAATCCTCTAACAAGGTGACACATTAGCTTGTGTTTCAAAGTCCTCCAACAAGGCTACTCCTAATAGGGTAAATAACCTAACAAGTCTTAGGAAAATCCCTTAACCAGGTAACACCTAACAGCGTTTTGTAAACATTTAACAGGGTAAGCTCCTAACAGGGCGTATTCTAGAAGAGTACAAATTTTGTGGGTATCATCTCCCACTGTAGTTTTTCCCAGATGGGTTTCCATGAGATAAATATAATTTTTACATTGTGTGGTTGATTACTTATGGATGTATTTATTGAAATTTTACTTATTTTAGTTGATGTTATATGTTTTGGTGAATAAAGTTAAAAGAAGTTGAATTGGTGAATTTGTGGATTATTTATTCACCCCTCCCCTCTCACTAATCAGACCTGTATTAACACTTGGTATCAAAGCTTTGGTCCCCTAATTGTGAAGGCTTAAAAACTTAGAGAAAAGATCTGAAGATATATAAGAAGGAAGAACCTAAGTTCTCTAAAGAAAACTTCTCTACATGGGTAAGTAGGATGAAGTTGCATATGTCTGGTATTGGAGAGAAAGCATTGGATCATCTTGCAATCAAGTATGTTCAACCTTATGGCACCCTAACTTCTGATGAAATAAAAATAAAGTTGGAACATAACTCTGTCATTATAGAAATTTCAAGTGCTTGATGTTGAGTTTGTAGATATCAAGGAAATGGATAATGCTAAAGATATATGGGATAAACTGGCAACAATCCATGGCAATGATGCTCATGGTTAGAAAGATAAAGTAGATAGTCTCATAGGAAAGTATGATGAAATGAGAATGCAGGAAGGAGAAAATATTGGTAAATACAACAAAAGGCTAAAGGCAGTTGTCTCTGCTATCAAAGGAGCCGATGGTAAACTTGATAACGATGATGTGGTAGTAAAATATTAAGAACCCTTCTACCACAATATGATATTAGATTCTCTACTATACAAGAACTCAGATCTATCAGTCCTACATATGTGACTCTAGATTCTTTGATTGGAAAGCTTACTTCTTTTGAGTTAAGTAATTTTGATAATAGTATGCCTAGAATAGAGTCTGCTTTCAAAGCTTCCCTATCCATTGGTTCATCAAAGAAAGGAAAGGAAATCTCAAACAATTTTGAAGGGTGACACGATTATGATTCTATCTTATATGAGGAAAGAGAAAAAGAAGAGTTAGAAGCACTACTAGCAAGGAGATTACCTAGAGGAAAAGGAAAGTACCAAGGTAAACTTCCCTTAAAATGATTTTCAAGTAATAAAATTGGTTATATTGCATCTAGGTGTCCTGAAAATGATATGAAGGATAAGTTCAAGAAATTCAGTAACTTTAAAAACAAGAGTAAGAAAGCATGTTACTTAGTGGAAGATGGAGTGACTAATGAAGAATCAGATGGAAAAGATGATGAGGAAGAGATAGTCTTTGTGTAGTCAAATAAGATCCCTCAACTAGTGTAGATGGAGATAGTGAGGAGAAAGCATTGATTTCAAGCATGAATTATAATGGTGAGTGGATAATAGATAGCGGGTGTACACATCACATGACCAATGACAAAATGAAATTTAACTCAATGGAAGAATGTGATGGTGGTGATGACACAATTTTTCCATTAGTACACTTAGTGAAAAACATTGACAGAGATCATCGGTATAAGCATTACCGACGGACTACAAGCATTACCGACAAACAGTGAGCATACCCAATAGAACACAAAGGTCATGAAAAAATGCTAAGTATGGAATTGACCGATGAACACAGACAAGTGTTGCACCGACAAAGTGAATAGGACATCACTGACGGGTCAATAACATAACATTGAGATCATCATCGATGACACAATTTTGAGAACAAAACCGACGAAGTAGAAAAGGCATACCCGATGACTAGTTCAAGAAAGGAACATCGATGACAAAGAAAACTGACCGTCAGAACCGACAGTCAGTTAGAGAACCCGCAAATAGTGGATCTGAGTTTTACACGTCAGATAAAGCAATGTAATTCTATTTTTAGAGTTTTAATTTGTTTTAAATCATAACTTGAGGGTCAAGCAAGCTTTATGTAAATGTTGAAAAGCATCCTAACGGATCTAAAACATATCTAACTAAAGATCAAGGTCAAGTTGTAAACCTTGGATCTAGAGTTAACTTCCAAAGCGTGAATCAAGAATTGAGCCAAAATCTAGTATAAATAGATGTTCAAATCATTTGTGAGTTATGAATTCATTATTGTTGATAGCCACAATGAGCATCTAAGGAGAAAAAGGCAAAATTCATGCAAAGTTCATAAACAGATCATATCAGTTGTCAAGAACACACAGAGGCTACCGATGAGCACACAAAGGTATTATTCAATCATGGAAGGATGATTACTTATACATAGGAAGCTTTATTGGATATGTTATCAACAATTAGAGATTGTATGCATCATCAGATCAAAGAATTATGTAGTTGCATTCTAACAAGTGCATCACATCTAAAATCCTTTTGTAGAAGGTGGAATTAACCATTCTTTACAAATATCTTAACAGAGTGCACACTTAACAGTGTTGCTAAAGCTTCAAATGAAGTAGATCTTAACAAGTCTCCACTATAATACTCCTAACAGGGTAGGTCATCAAAAGTGACCAATTGTAAGCCTTAACCGGCCCCTTCTTATTTGCAGATAGTGAATTCTTGTGGGTAACAATCCCCACCGTAGTTTTTACTTCCTAATAGGATTTTTCTGCGATATCATATCTTGTGTCATGTGTTATCTATTTTCATGAATGTTTCTTTTATGGTTACATATTAAAGAACTT
>MU226048.1:460608-504749 GCA_018584345.1 Thuja plicata
AGGTCAAGTTGTAAACCTTGGATCTAGAGTTAACTTGCAAAGTGTGAATCAAGAATTGAGCCAAAATCTAGTATAAATAGATGTTCAAATCAATTGTGAGTTATGAATTCATTATTGTTGATAGCCAAGATGAGCATCTAAGGAACAGAAGGAAAAATTCATGCAAAGTTCAAAAATAGATCATATCAGTTGTCAAGAACACACAGAGGCTACCGACGAGAAAACAAAGGTATTATTCAATCATGGAAGGATGATTACTTATACATAGGAAGCTCTATTGGATCTGTTATCAGCAATTAGAGATTGTATACATCATCAGATCAAAGACTTATGTAGTTGCATTCTAACAAGTGCAACACATCTAAAATCCTTTTGTAGAAGGTGGACTTAGCCGTTCTTTACAAATCTCTTAACAGAGTGCACACTTAACAGTGTTGCTAAAGCTTCAAACGAAGTAGATCTTAACAAGTCTCCACTATAATACTCCTAACAGGGTAGGTCATCATAAGTGACCAATTGTAAGCCTTAACTGGCCCCTTCTTATCTGCAGATAGTGAAGTCTTGTGGGTAACAATCCCCACCGTAGTTTTTACTTCCTAACAAGATTTTTCTGCGATATAATATCTTGTGTCATGTGTTATCTATTTTCATGAATGTTTCTTTTATGGTTACATATTAAAGAACTTATGATATGATTGCATATACATAAAGAAAGATGAACAGTTAGATAAGATAATTTACAAACTGATGTTTAAGGGTTAATGGGCTAACCAAGAAAAGTTTTAGAGGTATTGATTCACCCCTCCCCTCTCAGTTTATCATTCTAATATAATTCCAATAGGTGGTGCAGTCAGATTTGTTACTAGTTCACCATGTGTAGTAAAAGGTAAAGGTTCAATAGCGCTCGATGATACCACTAATTGTGATGATGTTTATTAGGCCGACACATTAAAGTATAACTTTTTTGATGACATAAAGTTTTTCCATTAGTATGCAATGATAAAACAAGTTGTTTAAACTATCGGTTACACTACACTGAAAGTCAAGTTTTAAGCTCAAACTGAAAAAGCTAAGAAAGGAGAAAACCGACGACGCAGTTTTGTAGTGTAAACCAAAAGTGCAACCCGAAGATGATAAAGTGGAACCCAACATGAGTAAACTGATAGTGGAACCTGATGAGCATAACACAGTGCAAATTGAGAGAACAGACAAGACAGGAACCCAATAGACAGTTCAACCAAGGAACACTGAAAGACAGTCAAACTGATTTCAGTGCAAACTGAGCATCAGACACCAAAAGTCAGTTATATCCTGAGAAAAGTGGATCTGACTTCCACGTCAAATAAAACAACTATATTCTATTTATAGAGACTTGATTTGTTTTAAAACCATTACTTAAGGGACAAGAAACATTATTGTAATTATTTTAATCAGTCTAACTGATTAAAAACATGCAGACTAGGACATCAAGGTCAATTTGTAAACCTTTGATCATAGAGTTAGTTTTGTTATACGTGAAAATTAATTAGGTCAATCTATCTTATAAATAGATTTTGTAATCATTCATTATCAAGGATGAGAGGATGAATGTAGCCAATGAGCACATCTATGGATCAGAATGAGAGTTTCAAGAAGTAGAATAGAAAAAGATGAATTTGGTTATCAAGAACCAAGAACATAGGCTACCGAGCAACAGAAGAAATGAGGAAGGAATTTGAAATGTCTATGATAGGAGAAATCAAATTATTTATTGGACTTCAAGTACAATAGATAAAGAAAGGAATTTACATAATTCAATCAAAATATAGGAAGGAGATTCTAAAAATTTTTGGCATGGAAGATTCAAAACTAGTGGGAACACCTATGGTCACAGGCTATAAGTTATCTAAGGAGGATGAATCAAAAGAGGTAAATGAAACTCTATATAGATCCACAATCGGTAAACTACAATATATTGTGCATAATAGACTAGATATTCCACATGTTGTTAGTATTGTTGCAAGGTCTTAATCAAACCCAAAGGATGGGTTGCAGTAAAGAGGATCTTCAAATATCTTAAAGGAACTAAAGATTATGGCTTATGGTATGGTAAGGATGGAAATTTCTCTTTGAATGTATTTACTGATGCAAACTACGCAAGAAATGTTGATGACATAAAAAGTACAAATGGTGGAGCATTCTTTCTTGGTGAAAGATTAGTCTCCTGGACTAGTAAGAAACATAATTGTATTTCTCAATCTATTGCAGAGGCAGAGTATGTTGTTGCTACTCTTAACTGCCAACAAGCAGTATGGATAAAACAGATTCTTGAAGGAATTCATGAGAAGGTCACATAACCTATTGTTATCTATTGTGATAACACCAGTGCAATAAATATTTCTAGGAATCTATTGATGCGCTCGAAGACAAAACACATTACAATAAAATATCATTTTCTAAGAGAGAATATACAAGTGAAGGATGTAAGGCTTGATAATGTGTCTAATAAAGAACAAGTTGATATATTCACCAATTTGTTACCAAAAGACACCTTTAAATATCTCAAAGGTAGATTAGGGGTTATTCCCCTATCTGAATTCAATTAGAGGACGATGTTGATTGCATCAGTTCATATGTGTTTATCATAATCATATGTATGAATTAATGTAGTAGTGGACAAATCCATAGGGGATAAGTCTTAAGTTTGATGCTAAAATGGAGAAATGAGGAATGAACATGAAAGATTTAGTAAAGTGTACTCAGAGATGACTGAATGATTTGAAAACTTTGACATTGTTGTCAAAGGGGGAGAATATGTATTTTCTATACAAGGGGAGAATATGTATGTAATAATGAGTAAGGCCCAAAAGATAAAGATGAAAGATGTAAGGGGGGTATATGAAGAAGATAGATCATTACAACTGAGTAAGTTGAAAGAAGCGAAAGATCATAGGCAAAGACAGAAGTGGAAACATTTTTGCAGAAGTCAAAATGAAGAGAAGATATAAGTGTTTCCATCAATGCCAAAGGGGGAGATTATTAGCATAACTAATGCAGTGATGCTAAGTGATGAATTGATGAATATTGGTATAGATTTGATGACAGGTGAATTAGTTATTTAGTTTTCATTGATTTCAACTAAATAACTTTGTGTTTTTTGTACGTTACCTGATATTGTGGAAGTGAATCATGAGTTGCAATATGTTTCTAAAGTTTCTATTCTTATGGAAGGTTATATCATGTGTGGTGATGTTAACTTTTCCATCATGACTCTTGATATGGAGAATTAAGTTGGTTATGTTTGATTGGACTCAAATCGGGTGAATACTAAAACAGTCAATGATGGACAGTAATTGATTTGAATGTTATTTCATATCGGTTAATTTTTTGATGGAGCGGTCATAGTGTATTATTGTAAAAAATGTCAAGATACTATATGTATGAGCGTGACTCACAATATTAACCAGTGCAACTAGTTTAATTGACTGGAAGCGATGTTAACAAAATGAACAGGTAAACAAGACAAAGTTCTTGAACAGGCTATGAAGATTTGTAGATCGGTGATGGAATCTGATGTGGAAAAAGGATCGGTGATGATTTTTGTAAAGTAGTAAGTTAGTTTTGTGATTTGTGGGACTTACTTGACATCACATTGATTGAGGTATATGTTTGAGGAGGCTTCTTCAGGAAGTTTCTTTTGGTCAAACGAGTTTTTGAAAATGACTCAAGTACCAAGGTAAAATCTATGAGAAAGCTGACACAGTCATAGGAAAATGTTTTTAGAGTGTCTAGATATATTATATCTTACCTAAGATGATCTTGATCATTCATATCTTAGATATAGGTTTTATTTTAAGTAGGTGGAAGTAATTCTATATATTGGAAGTTGAAGAAGTTATTTGTTGATTGTGAATTGCAAAAGGATTCGGTGACAAAGAAAGTGAAGGAATAAAGTACGATAAAGCCAAGGAAGAGTATACACTATGCTGATGTATTTCAGATCTTAAAAGGATCTGATTATGTAGAGGTAGTATAGTTTTTACATATCATTTTATCAGTTACTTTATAATCATTGTAACAGTGAAATCCCCTAACATGGTAGATCCTAACAAATATTTATTGTAAATCCTCTAACAAGGTGACACAATAGGTTGTATTTCAAAGTCCTCTAACAAGGCCACTCCTAATATGGTAAAAATTCTAATAGGTCTTAGGCAAATCCCTTAACTGGGTAACACCTAATAGTGTTTTGTAAACCTTTAAAAGGGTAAGCTCCTAACAGGGCGTATTCTAGAAGAGTACAAATTTTATGGGTATCATCTCATGGCGTGGTTTTTTCCCAGTTGGGTTTCCCTGAAATAAATATGGTGTTTACATTGTGCGGTTGATTACTTATGGATGTATGTATTGAAATTTTACTTATGTTAGTTGTTGTTATATGTTTTGGTGCATAAAGTTAAAAGAAGTTGAATTGGTGAATTTGTGGATTACTGATTCACCCCTCCCCTCTCAGGAATTAGACCTATATTAACAAAAGTACCTTGTATGGGGGTATTCTTCCAATGTTCAACACACTCCTTAAAGTCTAGTTATAAGGACCATATTATTTCATACCTAAAGGGTAGTGGTCCTCTAGTGTAATTGTTCTCCCTATTAAAGAACAATAGGCTATGATCATAGACAACTCTTGGGGAGCCTTTAAAGACACATTAAAACTCAAGTCCCAATGGGTAGAGACTAATAACCTATCCAAACTTGCTTGGATAAGATTATAACCTCTCTAGTTGTTAAACCATCTCAAGGGTCGTCTTGTAAGCGTAATGTCAAGAAGACCAACTATGTTGATGAAATTTGTATAAGCAGTCATACTATTCATGTAATCGGTAATACCCTCAATATATTTGAAGGGAATAGTGGTGTATTACAATCACCTAAAACCATCCATAAGAAGTTCTTATAAACTAATATCTTGTCAGCAATCTAATTCTAGACACTTTGCCTACCCGAGTGAGTATTCGAGACATATACATTGATTAAGTTCCAAGCATCAGCTCTAGAGTCTATAGAGACAACCAAATAATTTGGTGTAGAGGAAATCACATTTCCCCTATTTTTTCTAGGGCCCCACATAGTGAATATTCCCCCAAAGGCTCCACCTACTTCACTAATCATATAAGTTGATCCAGGCCATATATAGTTAGCAAAGTTACCAAAGGTGTGGGCATTCATTTTCACTTCCTGTAATAACATTATATATATATATAGTCTTGAATACAACCCATTCAGGCATATTTCTTTTGAGGATTGTTTAGACCCCTCATTTTCCCTGAGAGGATTCTCATTTCTTGTTTTTAGGTTCTATCTCAAGGGCTTTCAACCTTCTATTGATGAAATCCCTTTCAACTCCTTTATGTTTTGAAATCCTAAAAAAGGATCAACTTTTCTCCTTAGTAGAAATATCTTCCATAATCATATTCCTCATCTTTCTCATGTAACTACATCTTCCCCATCTTCCAAATGTATCAAATTGACATTTGTGGCACTACAGACCCCCTTTAGTTCTCTGTTGAGGGGGTTGACTTTCAAACTGCTATATGATCCCAACTGTGACCCACTCAGGGCATCACATATTTGATATGTATTGTGATTGGCAACTATAAGATAGGCCTCCTTAGGGAAATGCTTGTTTCTCTTCTACCTCTTGGGTTGTATTTCATTTTTATTTTGATAATTCATCCCCCCCCCCCACCCCAACATGTTGGGACTTCTAGTAGTGGATTTTTCTGGATGAGTGTTCTTCAAAATTTTATCTTCTATGGTTTCGTTAACCATTTTCCCACCTTTTACATTTAATCCTATTAGGTAAGGGTTAACCTAAAAATGGTATATCCCTATATACATATCCTCGTTGCTAGAATGAGGCACCTCCACATTCATATCCTCCTTACTAAAATGATGAATATCTCCATTTATATCCTTATTAACCTTGAAATTGGTAACACAGATACATCCGGTATGAGGTTGTTTGTTCAACAGGGCCTTACACTAAATGACTGCTTCTAGATTCAACTCTGTGTGTTTTATTTGTATCAACATTTCAAATCATACTCAATGATCCATCATCAGGGATAAAGAGCATTGCCAAAAGATAATAGATCATTTGATTATCTTTTGACAATGCTCTTTCATCTTTATGATGGGTCATTGAGTATGATTGAAATGTTGATGAAAATAAAGCACACAGTTGAATCTAGAAGCACTCCTTTGATATACTATGGAATATGAAAATCTATTATCTACAAGATTATTATACTCTAAGATAATACGACCCAGTTTAGCACATTTTTAACAAAATGTCATGGCATTTTCATAGAAAAGGTTCTGTGTTATCTTACCCAATTTTGAATGCTAAATAATATAGTTGGGGGTGGCGGGGGGGGTTATTAATGGTGACTTTAACACAAAATCATGCAAAAACTAACCTAAATTTAGTTCTTTCCATACCATTTGTGGTAATATATTATCCAAAGGATTCACCCACCCATATTAATATTTTCTCATCCCAAAGCTCCAATGGAAAACGAGGCACACAAATCCAGACAATGGTAATTTTGTTAAGGTCTGCATTTGTGTCAAAACTCAATTTTCATTTACATAAAGATAGGTAATATTTTCCCAATTCCCACGTGCCCACCAAGGCCCCTCAAACGTCTTCTTTTGAAGTGAACTAGAAAAACACCCACCAAGCATAACACATGGGGTGACACTCCCCCTTAACTTTTATTTGGTTACAATCTATTGATGAATCATATCTATAAAGGGCTTGAAGGAAAATAATTTATCTTTAATTTAATGTTATATTTGTTAGCTCTCTCTCTCTCTCTCTCTCACATAACATCAATATGTTGGTAATGGAGCCTGACTATATTCTTGATTCAAAGGGTTTTTTAGTCATGATTAAATCCCTATAAGTGGATGTTTAGTTTATTTGAAGCGATCTATTCTTTATTTAGACATTTGTTGCACAAACAAAATAATTCACTAAATATCCTACCAATTAAACTCCTACACCAAAAAAAATCTAAGCAAAAAAATGAGCAAAATTTCTCTAATTGAACTTCCACGCCTCTTCGATGTACTCATTGCACACCAAGGTGCAATTGCTAGTTATTTGAAAGGGAAGAGTTTCTTCCATAAATTAACAGTTTAGTTTTATGGACATGCATGCAAGACCATTACACCACCTACAATCATCCATCATTTCACATTAGTTTTCTTTGATTACTTCCATTTTTTACATTGTCAAATTATTCCACTCACGATCAGGCTCAACACGACAAGTTCACTTTTTGGAATTCATGCTTCTCTAGAAAGGAAAAATAATTGGGCAAGCAAATGTTTTTCCCCTCCACTAAAGAGTGTAGAATATTTCTTTAAAGTTTAATACTTGTTATTTTATTTTTATAGTTTAGGTAGGTTTTAGACGCTATTATTAGTAGCTTATTCAAAATTAGTATAAAGTAAAATAAGATATATTTGTTTGATATTAATATATTTATTATTAGAATATATAATTTAAATTAAATTATATTATATTTATATTTAAAATATTTTTTAATATGTTATATTATTATGAAATTTATAGAATTTTAAATTATATTATATTTAACTTATATTTAAAAAAAAATCTAATATAATTTACAATAATTTTTTTGGTTGGTAGATTTTTGTTTATTATTAAAATAGTAACAGTGTTGGAGTTACAGATTTCATAATAGAGAGGAAAACAACAACCCCTACCATAATCAATCAGCATATCCTTGATTACATACATGTCGCATACATAATCCATTATCAAAACCCTATAAACTATCAACCCTCAACATCCACGATGTATCAATCAAAATGCACAGTATAATCATAAACTATCGATTACACCTATACATATATATAATACAGATGAAGAAAAATCAAAGAAAAAAATGAGCTTGAACCAAAATATTGTTCAACCACCTAGAAAATGATCACAATTATCAAATCACACATGAGCAACCATAGCCTCAAAAACTAGTACCACCATGTTGTGTAAAACTGCCACCAACAACCAATCTTCGGGGACTTTCTCCCACAACCATGTCCACACCTTTTATCACCATGACCACTTCTCACACCCTAGCCCCTGCCACAACCAACAACTGGAATTTGTTGCCAAAAATCCACCAATTTGAACTTGAGAAGGCTTTTATCAATTTCTCCCTTGGAACCCCAACAACCAGCACCATCTCCCAATCTTGGACATAATATTTGATCAACCCCCAATACTTCTTTGCCTTCATTCTCCTTTTATCTTTGTTATCTAATGACCCCATAGAAATATAGGGTGGACATGGTGAGGGTATCTCGAGATGCCAATGCAATCTCCTCTTGCAGCGACAAATCCAACCTTTAGCTCAGCCAAATTCACTATTGTCTCCAGATCAATCCACCACTCTAGTTTCACACACTCTGCACAATGCGCCTCACATTATCATGAGTGCCCAGTTCCAAAACCTGGTCACAAAACATTGAGGACGCATTGTTATTCATATGATATTTGAATTTAGAGACAATGAAATCCACCCCCAACAAAGTCCTCACTAACATCAGAAAAATAGGTCATTAGTGGAGAAAATGTTTTTTAACCACTTTTCATAGATTTGTCCCCAGAAGTACATTTGTAGTTTTGAGGTTTTGAAGTTGAAGTTCACCTCCAAATCAATTTTCCAACATAATACCACCAAACTTGACACCTCAACCCAACAAATATGGACATCTCTTGAGAATTGCAGAGTCTTTGACATCTTCATCAATGCTCTTCACCAATGCACCATTCAAAAGTCCTCTCAAGCATGTGTGGTAAGTGCTAAAAAATTCTCACTCGCATCCATCTTACACCACCTTGTCAATGCATTAATGCAAATCAAGTATTGAATAAGCCAATTTTTTTGCTATGTTGGAACCAAAAAATTTGGCAAATGGGATCGCCAACTTGGATAGTGAGTCTGCCAATTTGTTTCCCCCATGATAAATATGTAATAATTTAAAATCCTTAAACCTTTCTAATTTTTTCATGATTATTTGAATGACTCTGTCAATCTGCCATACATGAGTCCACCCATTGGATATGGAATTGACAATGATCTATGAGTCACCTTGAAGGTGCACTTGTTCCACCTCAATTCCTTAAGTCAAATCCACAACCAACAAAGTTGCTTGAGCTTCAACATCATTATTTGTGCTATTTGCCATTTTTTTGTTTCAATTGCCAAGATATTGTTAGAGTAATAAGTTATTTCACTTATTAATTAAATAATTTGATTTAATTATTATGTCACTTATTATCTCTAGTTTACTTAAGCTAAAATTTAGACATAATAATTAATTTTTTTATTAATTATTATCATGCAACCTAGGTTCCTCCCTTTTAGGGCTTTGATCACCTTTATAAGGTTTGATCTCTTTGTAATTATTTTTATCTGAGAATATTATTGCATTAAGAAGTTTCTCTCCATTGTTTTGCAAGTGATGTTTCCTCTTTCATCTATTGGAAATATATTATAGGTTAGGTGAATGAGTGGGGGGTGAATTAGGAACCAATAAAACTTCTTCTCTTTTATCCTTTATTAGATTGTATAATCTAATTGCATGCATGCATGGAACAAAAAAGCAATAAATATTCATAACACTTGACACAAGATATGGTTACCCAGAAACCTTCCAAATAGAAAGTAAAACTAGGGTGGGGATGATACCCACAAGCTTTAAAAATGCAGTAATAAAGTTGGCCTTAAGGCTTACAATTGATCACTTCTAATGATCTACCATGTTAGGAGCAATAAGGGTTGTTAGGTCCACCTTGTGAAAGGATTTATACAATACAATTAAGTATGCACTCTATTAGGAGATTTGTGAAGGACTGTTAGGCCCACCCTGTTAAAGGATTTGGCTGATGCATCTGTTAGGATGAATCAATGAATGATATTCTATGCAACTCTAATTTGTTGAATAAGATCCTTTGATGTAATACTGATCACTTGAATGTGATAGATGATTCTTTGTTGTTCCTTTATACTATTGTAGCCTTCTAATCAAACTGCCTCTTCATATTCGCATCTATGCATGTATTCAATGTAATTGTATTGATATGGATCATTTCTTGATAAACAAAGTGTCTCACATATATACCTATCCAAGATTGATTACCTCTTCAAGTCGGGTACAATTAGTTTCAAACAATATTCACCAAGTCGGCTCAATGTTGATACTCGGTTCCAGTAATCCACTCGGGTGATATAGTGACACTCGGGCGACAGAGTGAACTTGGAAACTCTGGCACTCGGGTGACACTAGGTGCTTGGTCCACATTGATCACTCAGAGATTATATGCAACTTGGGTAACACTAATGACTTGGTCGACACTGCTTGGAACTAACTGCTTGGGTGACACTACAACTTGGTAGATACTGTCAACTCGGTTGACACACTAACTGCTTAGCTCAGGTAACACTTCAAGTTGCTTTCTTGGTCAATAATGCATAACCATATGAATGGATAAGTGTTTTTGAAAATTGACAATATGTCTTTCCATTGTAACCACCCTAATTTGGTCTGCTCTTACCATAGACCCTATTTTCCCTAAGTGTGATAATACCCCTAATTATGTCAAGACAATTGTTTAATTAATTGGCATAATTCATCTAAATCAAATTTAATCTCGTAAGTGATCTTATCACTAATTTACATTAATTACCTTAGTCAATTAAATAAAAAAGAAACAAATACATGGCTAAGGTAATTAATCAAAAGGAATTAAATAAAATCCTAATTACAACTCCTCACTCTGAAAAGGGAAAGTCTATTCCCTAGCCAATGAGAGTTAAATCACTTGGATCACCTCACATGGATCACCAAAGATTCAATCTCCACCTCTCTTCAAAAATCAATCCTAACCTCTCATTCCTCAAATTCTTCTATAAATGGAATGAATTTTGAGCTCAATGGGCCCCTAATTTTAGAATTTCATTTGCAAACTTATGTTGCTCATATTCTTAGATACTTTAACTGCATTTTAGCTCAAACATTTAGAATTGTTATAATCTTTCAATTGGAGCTCTAAAATGAACTTTGATTGAACATTTAGCTTGCATTTAGTTAAATCTTCCATTCTAACCATGATGTTGTCACTTATTTATGCATAATCTGAGGGCAAATTATATCATATTTCATACTCTTCTTAGATAGGGAGCAATATGTCAATTTTGGTAATTAATATGTGTTCTAACTATTATATTTCATGTTATTTCACTAATGCAATGACATATTGAAGTGTTGTGTTGCAGCTAGCAGATCCACAAAATACACACACATTTCTGGCACCCACCGTGGGGCAAATCCTCAGATTTTACCTCATCTTCTTATCATTTTTGGCTAATTTGTGTTCTTTGTTTTCAAGTATATAGTTACCTTTAGCTGATCAAGGATCGCATTCAGGAAAGAGCCTCGCATACAGGGAATCAATTTGCATCTAGGATTTCTTAGCTCGCATCTGGTATATCTCATATCGCATCTGGTAAAATCTTGCATTAAGTAGATCCGGTATCGCATTTTGTGCAAAGTATCACATCTAGAACTATTAATCGCATACAAGAAATCTAAGCTCGCATCCAGGAAAGGCAGTCGCATTTGGTTGATTGATTTGAAAATTTAAAGTTTAACAACTAATCTTTTGATCATGTCTATTTTTGTGTCTTGAGCAGCCTAACTTTTGATTGCAGGTTGTTGTCAGAGCCTTTTTTATCAAAAAGGTGGAAAGTAACTACTAACTTGTGGTTTGCAGGTTGCCAAACCTCTCAACTTGACCTCTATTTGTTCAAATCTTTAAAACTAAATACATTTTCCATCACTTAATAAATTGACCAGAGGATTATGCTCTTTTCCTTTAAGGAAAATCAGAAACTCACAAGTCAATTTAAGATTTGAGAGGAATTTGGAGTAAATGGACAAAGAAAACTTGCTTTTCTAAAGTTGGATAGAAATTAAACAATCAAAGCATTAATATTTTGTGGTAAATGAACAAGTTCAATCATCTAATTTTGGGGATATAAATTGAACAAGCAAAGCACTAAATCTTGTGGTAAATTGAACAAAAAACTCATTGTCTAATTTTGGAAAAGTAAATGAACAAGAAAATCACCTAATTTGGAGAAATTGAACAACACAAATTTGCTTTCATATGCTTTGTTCTTTCTTACAATAGGAACTTAAAAGTCAAACTTTAGCTTATTACTTAGTATCACTAGAGGATTTTCTCTTCTTTCCAAGTGGAAGAATCAAAGACTCGTCATGGGGGATTGAGTTTTGAGTTACAAAGTTTGAGGAAATGAACATGTTTGGTGTGTTTGTGGGAGAAAATGACATGGAATAGGAGAGTATGCTCTTCTTCTTTTGAAGAATTAGAAATCTAGAATCCTAGGCTCACCAATCCTTTTCATTGCTTTTGAAAACATTAGAGGGCCTTCTGATTAAGGAAAAAATATCCTAGGATGACCCAAGTGAGGACAGGTTTACGCCAACCCTTCCAACTCACTATAATCAATATTCTTCCTTGAAGGCCAAATCCTCAGAAGACGTAGTCAATTTTGTTCCTGGAATTTTGACATCATTCCTTGAACATGCTTGAGTGTGTGTAGATTGGAGCTGCTTGAATCTCACTTGCAAGACTACATACATTTGAGTACTCATAGGGCTATACGCCTCAATTTTGCCTTGTGTAATTATATGGGAGATGATTGCGAACGGATGCCCCAACATAATAAACACTTTTAGTAAAAAAAACTTGATTTATATCCAAAAGGGTGATAATCTTTGTGCAAGGAAAATAGTAATTGCCCCAAGATACTCATCATTTTGTGCCCTCACTTGCATTTGGATTCAGCTAATATGACATCATGACTAGAGCCATTGCATGCTTGGTGATGGCCATATTCTGATTACCATGTGAGTGTGTACCTAAGTCTACGAGCAAATATTTTCATTCTATGCTTATAAAATAGGGAATAGGGAAAGTGTTTGATCACCCTTAACAAAATAAAATTGCTTGATGTGTCCTAAAAGCTCACTAAAAAGATAAACTCTTATAACAAGCAATAATTTTCATTCCCTAGCTAACATACATTTTGTTTACAATTCACTGGAAAGTCTTAGAAAAACTTTGTTGTCAGACAAAATTTCACATACTTCAAGACAAAAAACTAACAAAACATGCAAAACCATTAGAGGCTCACTTTTGGTCTATCCTAGGTCACATCTAGTTACATTAGCTCGCATCCAGGGAACTTCATCACTTTTGGTCATTCTTGGCTCGCATGTAGGAAAGTTGCTCGCATCTTGAAAATCAAAACTCGCATCTGGTTAGCATAAGCTCGCATCTGGCAAATCAAACCTTGCATTTGGGGAGTTGCATCTAGGATAGTGGGAACTTACACACATGTCTCTCAAAGAAATTCAGTACTTTTGGATACCCTTTTGGCTCTTCAATCTGGTCTTGTTGCTCTTGCTGGTCCACCTATTGTTATTTCACAACTTTCTTAGAAGTCTGTCTTGCATGTCATTTTGGATTTTCACAATTGGTCTCAAAATGTGTGGTCTATTCACTTATCAAAACATCTTGATTCCCAGCTCACTATTAGGGCATTCTAACCCTCTGACACTGGAGTCATTCACTTCCAACAAACACAAACAATCTTTCACTACTTGGACACACTTAATTGGCCAATTTGAGATCCTATTTGACACTATTGGAAAACCTTTGACAAATTTGAGATCCAGCTTTCATGGTTAACACAAGATGTAACAAGTACCTTTCTCACAAATTAGAAATACCTCCTAGATTACTACAATTTCAACAAGGAGAGACATCTTGTAATCCCCTATTCGATCAAGACTCACCCGCAATGGATGCTCCTCATCAAGGATGGCGTAGAGATTTTGAAGAATACAACAATGACCCAAACTAAAACAACCAAGATAGTAGTAGCAAAGAAGAACAACATATTGGTCATCCTTTGTTTGATTCAGATAGTAATGAAGATGTACCCGAGGAATAGTACAACAGACTCAAAAAAGTAATAAATTCCAAAGGACATTGGAAAAGATCATTGCGGAAGACAAGGAGAAATACTTCCTACATCTAGAGATTATGACGTTGAGAGACTAAAGGAAAAAGAGGTACCAACACCTATTTCTATTCTCGCCAAACAATTAACCTTAATGCAATCCGAACTTGCAACACTCAAGCGAGAAAAGGTCAAACCAACAAAAAAATACTCTTTGGACCACATATGTCCATTTCCTTTTTACAAGAGTATCAACATGGTTCCCTTTCCTCCCAACATGGCAAGACCCAAATACAACAAGTATATGGGGGAAACTAATCCACATGACCATGTGAGAGATTTTTGTGCTCTAAGCATTGAGTACATGCATGAACCTACATACCTAATGAGGCTATTTCTGAGAAGTTTAGGCACAAATGCTATGGAGTGGTTCTCCAAACTCACACCAAGGGTGAAATCTTTTGAGGAGTTAATCCAATGTTTTGTTCAACATTACTCCTATAATATACAACATAATGTAACCATGATGGTTCTATGTAACACAAAGCAATGAACGGGTGAATCCTTTACACACTTTTTACAAAGGTGGAGGAAAATCTTTGCTAGGTACTCAAGAGCAATACCCGAATCAGAAAAGATGTAAATATTTATTAATAACTTGGTACCCGAAATGAACTATGCTTTGCAAATGAAAGATTCACCAAGTTTTGATAGGATGATAAAAAATGCTATCTGTGCTGAAGATGTCATGGTAAAGAAAGGATAAATCACACTCCAAAGTGATAACAAATCTAACAACTTCAACAACAAACATAAGTGGTGGAAACAAAACAAGAATGTTATTAATGATGGAGTGATAGATGCATCCAATGCTAATCCTAAACCAGCGGTGTTCAATCTAACGAACAACTTACAAGCAAACAAAGAAGCTAAGGTGACAACCATGATACCAAGAGCAAACAATGAGAACAACAAGAGTAAACCATGGACTAGACCTCAAAGAACATTAAATCCATTGGGAGAACCTCTTGAAATAGTTTTTAAGACATTCTTGGATAATAAAGTCCTTACGATACCCCATTCAAAACCTTGGGAAGTAGAAGTCAAACCAAGATGGTGGAATGACAATGCTTATCGTGTCTTTCATAAAAACAAAGGACATAAGACTAACAACTGCCTTAAGCTTAAACACATTATACAAGACCTTATTGAAGGAGGAAAAATCAAAGTGGAAGGACATACTACTAATGAAGATCATACAACATTTAACAAACCATTCCCGAACTACGACAAAGGGGAAACTTCTAAAGGCAAAGGAAATGAAGTGAATTAAAACTACTCTAATAACGATAATGTGATTAACATGTTGGACATTAAAAGTGAATCAATCAATGTGATCACTATTAAAGGTGCCAAAAACACATCAACACATTCAAATATAGTGACGCAAAGCCAAGCACAAGTCACGATCAAAGGAGATAACTCCTCATCAAAGCAAGTGACGTCCTCTAAAGTACCTATTGCCACAATTCCCAAACTAGCAGCAACAAGACAAACAATTACTATCCCATCTGCAAACTATAACTTGGTAGACCAGTTGCAAAGAACATCAGCTCAAATTTCTATATTTGAGTTACTCAAGATCTCTTCAGTGCATAGGGAAGTTCTTGAACAAGCCCTACATTCTGCAAATGTTCCAAAGGACATAGATGTAGACAAATTCTAGGCAATGGTAAATCATATCTCAGATCCACATTACCTCTCCTTTTCAGAAGAAGATGACAAGTCCTTGACTCATCTGCATAACCAACCCCTTCACATTGAAGTCTTCATTCACAAATCCCATGTCAAACATGTATTGATAGATGGAGGCACATGGTTAAATATTTGTACTCTCAGTCTAATCAAGAAATTGGGTCTTTCAGAACAAACTATTGATTCAAGAAGTAAGATAACCATCAAGGCTTATGATGAAGAAGAAAGATCATCCAAGGACTCATTGTTTTACCATTTATAGTAGGACCAATTGAACGCAATGTGATTTTTCAAGTTCTTGATCTACCATTGGCCTATAACATACTACTAGGGAGACCTTGGATACATGAAATGCAAGCAGTGTCATCTACTTACCACCAGTGCATCAAATTCCCACATAATGGGGTGGAAATAACAATTCTTGTTGATTTAAGCTAAACTTGCAACAATGTTAAAGAAGATAGTATGGTTCCTCACAATAAGGCAGTCCCAAAAGAATATGCCCATGAAACTTCTAAATACATGGTGATGAGAAGCTTTGGAAAGACACTAAAACTTGAAGAAACTAGTATGGGGGAATACAAATTAGACATGACGCCATCATTGGCTAACATTCCCATGTCTCCAAGATCTTATGGGAAACCTTCCTCATCTTTCACACCTAATACATCTAAAGAACCAGACATTCATAAATCAACTAGTATGGTTAGAGCCTCTACTTCTCAAGAGGATGAAAAAGAAGATAAAGCAGTCTTAGATTGGCTCTATAAGGGAGAACAGAAAGAAAATGAAGTAAAACATGTGGAGATATCCCCAGAAAAGTATGGTAAAGGATATGATCTTCTGAAACAAATGGGATACAAAGGGAATGGACCTTTAGGTGATAAAGTAAAAGGACTTATTGAACCTATACACATGGAATTCAGAAATACCAGAGACAAAATAGGATTAGGTTTCAATAACAATTTAGAAAATCCTAATTCAATAGATGGTCCAATCTTTGATGAAGGAAGTGATGATGAAGAAGAAGAAACAACACTTGAACCATGGACCTATGAAAGACTATTACACATTGGTACTGAGGATCCTGAATATCAAGGAGAAAGATATATACATACTTTTGCATAACAACAAGAGCATCATGTTCCTTTGTTGTCACAAACTAATGTCCAAGGAGTAGAGGAATAAATAGAAAACTCTTTAGAAATTCAACAGCTAGAAGAAAATCATGAAGAAATACCCCAAAAACAAGGTGTACATCCTAACTGGGGGAAATTGGTAACAATTTCACATGTCCTAGACTTACCACACTTTGATCTACAAGTGGCTAATAAAGTACATCAGGTAACTATTGTTGAGTTTCTAAATAACAGACTCACATGATTATGAATGGGATAACCTGTCTAATGCTACCATGGACATTGAGTTAGATGTGATCCATAAATTTGTACCTCTATGGGAGAGAGGAGAAAATTATAACACTTCCCCTAACACTGTTGGTGGTCCAGAGTCAGATCAATTACCATTGTCTAGAATTATTAATGGAGATACTGGGATTTTATTAGGTCTGGAGGACATTCAAATGATACAAGCTAGGAGTTTCTATTTGATGAGAGAAGAAGAAGAAATCTCAACTAATGAGTCTCTAGATTTAGGTCCGCAAATTACTAACAATGACCCTATTAATGATGATTTGACTCTTAATGATCTAAATGTTGTAGAAGCTAACTTAACAGAACATGTCTTCTCAGTTAATAGGCTTGACACAGATGTGATGATGTCCTTGCCAAACTATGAATCATTATCCTTGATAAACCCTGACCTTATTGATTGGACCAATTCAGACTCTATTCCTATCATGAACTTTCCCAATGACTATTCTTTGGCTTGTTACCTAAATGTTTGTGAACCTTATCCCTCTTCCACCAATGCAAGGATCATGAACATGTCGGGGGAGGATATCAAGTTTCTTAGCCACAAATTGCAAAAATAAAAAGAAGAAAAGAGTTGATCGTGAAAACCATGTTGTGGCAATATCAGATTCTAAAAAAGTAAAAATAAAAGACGTATCTGATGGTCAAAACCTCTTAGAGGTGCCAAAAGATGAGATTCTTGATATCCTCCCTAAGCACTTTTAAGAAAGATCTTCAGTTCTGATAGAAATGACACAACTAGTTAACTTGGGTATAACAAAAGCTCCTCAATATGTTCACTGGCACAATTCTTATCAGGCACAATCCTTATCAGAAGAAGAAAAGATACATTTCACTGAATTCCTCAAAGAGAAGAAGATCAACTTTGCATGGTCTTACACTGATATGCCTGGACTCGATCTTGAATTAATAATGCATCATTTATCTATAGCTTTTGGAATCAAACCCGTGAAACAAAAATTAAGGAAGATGCATCCACATGTGACATTATTAGTGAAAGTAGAGCTAGAAAAACTTTTAAAAGCTAGATTCATAAGAGTCATCGCTTACATAGGATGGATTTTTAATGTGGTACCAGTTTCTAGATAAATCTATCAGGATCTGCACAGACTTTAGGGACTTAAACAAAGCTTGTCCTAAAGATGATTTCCCATTGCCAAACATTGATATGATTATAGATCTAACAAAAAGATACCAGATGTATTCTCTTATGGATGGATTCTTAGGCTATAACCAAATTAAGATTGCTCCTGAGGACCAAGAAAAGACAAAATTTACATCCGCATGGGGAACATTTTGATGGAACATCATGCCATTTAGACTAAAGAATGTTGGCGCTACATACCAAAGAGATATGGCAACAATCTTCCATGACATGATACACAAAAACATGGAATACTATGTAGATGATACATTGGATAAATCAAAGATAAGAGCAACTCATATCAAAGACTTGAGAAAGATACTAGATCGCATGGAGCAATTTCAACTCAGACTTAATCCAAAGAAGTGTGCATTTGGAGTTCAATCAGGGAAACTTTTAGGGTTTATAGTCTCAGCTAAAGGAATCAAGGTGGACCCTAAAAAGGTAAAAGCTATAATAGAAATGTCACCTCCTTGCAATATTAGTCAAATGAGGACACTTCAAGGAAGAATTCAGTCCATCGGGAGATTTATGTCACAACTAGTAGATAGAGCGCAACCTTTCACAAAACTGCTACATAAAGGTGTTACTTTAAAATGGGATGAGCATTGTGAAAACAATTTCAAAGAATTAAAATATTACTTGGCTACTCCTCCCATTCTCATGGTGCCTATTCATGGAAAACCATTACTCCTTTATATCTCGGCTAAGACTACATCGCTTGGGGTATTGCTAGCACAAGAAGATGAAAACAAAAAGGAAAGAGCAATCTATTATATCAGCAGGACCTTAGTGTCTTATGAACTAAATTATAGTATCATTGAAAAATCTTGCTTAGCGGTTGTCTTTTCATCTCAGAAATTGAGACACTACATGGTCTCACATACAGTGAAGCTTATTGCAAAAATAGATCCTCTCAAATATCTTTTGAGTAAAACAACATTAACAAGAAGAATAGAAAAATGGGTCTTGATTCTAAGTGAATTTGATATCGAGTATGTGGACAGAAGGGATATCAAAGGACAAGCCCTCACAGATCAACTAGCTAATTCACCATTGCAAGATGATGCACCTTTAAGAATTGAATTTTCAGATGAAACAATCATGCACTTAACTGAATATCCATGGAAGATGTATTTTAATGGTTCTTTCACACAACAAGGATCTGGAGAAGGTGTAATCTTTATTAATCCTCAAGGCTACAAGATACCTAAGGCATATAAACTAATGTTTCCATGCATTAATAACATCTCAGAATATGAAGCATTGGTAAATGGACTCAAGCTTGCTATAGAATGGAAAATTGTAGAGTTACATGTGTATGGTGACTCTCAGCTCATTATCAACCAAGTCAATGGAGATTATCAGAGAAAAGATGAGAAACTCATGCCTTACAAACAACTAGTTGAAGACTTGAAAAAGTACTTTGTCTTTGTCACATTCAAACAAATACCAAGAATAGAAAACAAATTTGCAGATGCTATGGCTAGACTAGCATCCGTGTTACAACTGGAAGAACACAAATTCCGCCATGAGTTCTTGGTGGAATAATTATCCTTTCCAGCCTTTGATACACCTGAATCCCAAGTGATTTATGCTTTAAATGCCCAAGACCAATCCCAATATGCCAAAATAATTGCTTATCTTACTGACCAAACCTTAGCTATTGGCTTATCTAGGAATGAAAAATGAGATTTAATTAGGACATCATCACGTTATGTCCTCATAACTGCTAACTTATATAGATGAGGTCTTGACGGTACCCTTCTTAGATGTTTAGAACAAGAAGTGCCTGATCGCACATTAAAAGAGGTTCACAAAAGTGTGTGTGGATCGCAATCAGATTCTAAAGTAAGGTGTACGACACATTATGTACCCAAGGATATGAATATTAAAGGTCATTGCGGGTCACATATCTTACATTACACATGAACAGAACTTGATTCTTCAAAGCAAAAGGAGATAACTAACTAGTCATCCTGGTCTCTATGCCTTGATGCTTAGGTTTATTTTTGACATTGCATCCAATATACATCATATCCATACTTTCATGATACCTTGTGGGTATTACTGATAGTTGTACTATCCATTGATGTCCATTACAAAAATGCCCAATGATAATAAAAATGCTACAATGTATACAAATCAGTGACGGTCCTAAGAGTCTGCATGTAAATGCATTTACAAATTGCATGATTCATTTTTTTTAAAAAAGAACAGCATAATGAATTGAGCTCAAAATGATTTCCTGGTTCATCCAAAATCCAAGTTAACTACATAATATATACTACTGATATTAAATGTCGTTGCATATCCATGGCATACATTCTGTATTCATAAATGAGAAAGAGAAAATACAAAAACAAAGCATTCAAGCATTGCATTTACTTTTACATCCTAAGTGCATCCATACATATATTTGCATAAAGAAAATCTTAAAAACATACATTTGCATATTCATCTAGAATCATCTAAACACATTTATATATCAGTAATAAATCAAAGAGCATAAATGATGTCACCACATGAATCTAATCTAACCCATAAAAATACCAAGTACATAATCACATGTGCATTAATCTAAACATCTATCAAAGCAAGAGAACTCATGAACATATCAAGACCAGGAACAACTATCTCAGATATATCAATAATAGAACAGATCATAAATGTGGAATTGTCTACAACAGAGTCTCAGTATGATCACAATGAAACAAACATACATGTATAAAATTTTGCAGTACAATGGATGATCTCAACATGATCAATACATACAAAATGTCTCAAAATATCACAAGTCCAAAAAAAGTATCAAGTCTGACTGTCACCCTCTCCCTGATCTAGAGGAGGAGGAGGTGGTGGTGCAGGATGAGCTGGTGGAGGCATCGCTCCCTCATACTGTTGTGCTACCCAAGAATATGAAGGAGATCTTTGTCCCTCTAGAATTGGAGCATAATACAAACCAAAATAGTACGCAACTCTCTGACCCTATGCATCGCTATGTGGACCTGTGCATCTCACTTTGATCTGAGCATATCACCCTGACAATCTCTCTCTACCCTCAAGCACTCAAGCTGGCTATCTCTATCAACTAGTAAAGCCTCTAAAGTGGTAATCATATCTCTAAGCTGCTCATGCTCCCTCTGACACTGAGATAATGCATCACCATCCCTGCCAGAATCTCTACCTGTATCCCTGGGTGGATCCTATCCAGGAGGTTCACCTCCTCTGCTAGGTACTTGTCCTGAAGGTCTCTTTTGCTCTCTAGTCAGCAATGGACCTGGATCTCTCTATGGAGGCACGAATCTAAAGTGAGTCTGTCTGCCCTCTCCACTGCCATTGGCAACCACTACACCACCACCCCTATCATCCCCACCATCATCTTCATCATCCGGGTTGTGACCTTTGTCCATAGGAGAGCACCTACTATCTCTCCTACCATCTCTCCCTCCATCCCCCCCTCCACCTCTCCTATCTCTCTAGGCTCTGCCTCTACCTCTGACAGGTATATCGCCAATAGGGTCATAATCTAATGGGTCCTCTATATGAGGAGCTATCTCATCAGGTGTTGTGAATCTAGGAAAAATATACTGTAACATCTGGGCAAGGTAACCATCAGTACAACCTGCATCAATAACCTCTGGAAGGTAGTCCCATCTAACTGCAACCATCTAGTTAATCACATGTTGAGTGGTCTCATATACTAACTGTGCTCCCCATTATGGCTCCTCGTCTTGAATATGGGCATAAGCAATCAAATCCTATGATCGGCCCTGTACATGGCCATACTATCTCAGAACTCATGTCACAAAGAATCTCTCAATAATATATCTATTACGCCCAATCAAATACCTAATCTGAAAGAAATACAACATTTTCCACCTATCTGAGGCCCACTCCTCACAATCCAGGTAGGGTCGCCATATAACAACAATCATATCATCAAAAAATCAACGCTAGTACTCTACCTTTCCCAGATGGGGCTGCTAAATCAATCTAGAATACATATACACATAAGGCTGTTGAGCTGCTCGCTGCTTGTCTACTATCGTCAGTGTCACAGGGATATGCTTCCAGGCCTAGATCTACAAAACTAGAATCCCTACAGTCATGCTGCGAGAATACTCATAGACTATCTCATGGAGCTCTTGATACATATGTGCTAAAATACAACTGCCCCAGTTGAATCTCCAGGATGATACAACCATCTACTCCAGTGTCTCCACCCAACTGCACATGAAACCATGTTGTCCTCTATCAGGCATGAGGATGCCTCCAATCAATCTGTCTAGATAAACAGGTAAATGATCATAATGATCGCACATATAATCCCATGTCAAATAATGATGAACTATGGTCTGATCTCCAAAAAATGTTTGGGCCGAGGAAATGGCTATCGCAGAATGAGGCTCAAACTATACCTATCTACCCATCACTGAATTATGTAGAATGCGCCACACATCCTCAGGTGTGACTGTCATCTCACCAGTCGGGAGATGAAAGGTGTTGTGATCCAAATGCCAACTCTCGTCAAGCATATTTAACAACCCCCAATTTACCCTAATATCAGGCACATCTATAAGTGATGCTAAACCTACACAGGCTATGATCTCTAACTTAACATCTATCAACAATCGATGTAACATAAGGACTCATCCTGGATAAGGTCCTCAGAAGGACACTACCTCAAAGTCAATCTGTTAATAGAACACAAGAACAGGTTCAAATCAGTCTTCTCTCTAAGGAAACTATGCGGGAAAGATATCAGTTAAGTGTTTTTTTGGTCTTCAGAAGGAGAAAAATAGTCAAAATTGGATAAAATCTAAGTCTTAAACCAGAAACCACTCTGTTTTTACAGGGTGTGATCTTTATACTGGATGCGATACTAGATTTACAGGATGCGATGGGGCATCCAAGAAGAAATCCTATTTGGATAGGATGTGACATGGGCCATAGAGTGCGATCTTGTTTCCATAAGACACGAGCATAGTCAAAACTTGACAAAATTTACACTATGCGACACAGGACCTCCTAACAGGGTGCGATCCCAAATTTATGGGATACGACGTAGGATTTGGGGTAAAAATGGGATGCGACACGGGATTAACCGGATGTGATCCCCTATACAGGATGTGATGCAAAATTGAAAGCTACATAACTTTCACAAAAATGGACAAAAAGGAAAATTAAAAACATGGAAAGGTAGGTTTTGAGGTACTCACCGGCGGTGCATAATCATCCAAGTGCTGATGTCGACAGGAAAGCTTGATTCGATGCTTCTCCATGGGGACCACCATCTTCTCTGTAGAGCTCTGAATTTACTAAAGACAAAAGTGAAAATGAATGGGTAAAAAGTGAATTTTGGGATATATATTGACCTTTTTGAGCTATTTAGGAGCTCTGGAACTCCTCTCAGACTATCAAAATTCAATTTAGTTCATTTGTGATCTATCAGGAATGAAATCAAATGTGTAGACGATGTTTTCACCAACATGTTATAGATTTTATGACAGCTTCCCAAAAATGCAAACTTGCTATATATGTTTAGAAAATGATTTGTTGGCATTACACAATTAGTTTCCTGGGTTCTCTATCACCAAATTGCACATTATTCATCAAAATCTTGGTCCTACATCATTTTATCAGACTCGAAACTCACATTTTCACGTAGTTAAATTGGTAAAATTGTGTTTTCTCTTAACACTCCTTCACTTCTTCATTTCTTCTAATTGATTCTTTCTCAATTCAATCGATCAGTTCAAGTGATATATCATTCTACGGAAGGATTTTATTATTTTTCCTTTTATTTCATTCTCGAGGGGGCATGATCACACTTAAATCATTCAAATTCTTACTCAAAAAGCATTAAATTGACTTCACCAGCACAAGGCTATGAGCATGGCAGTTTCCTTCGATCAAGTCGGGACTGTTGGATAGAAGGCTTTTGTTCTCACAAGCTGGATATCTATGTCTACATTTTCTCAAATCTTTATTAAGCTCCTGGCAGCTTCATACTGACTTTCATTCAATCAAGTTCAAATTCAGTATTATCAATTCTTGTTCGATCAAGTTCAAAATTGGTATCTTTAAGATCTTTGCTTTATTGACCTTTGTTTGATCAAGTTCAAAGTCAATACTATCAGTCTTAGTTCAATCAAGTGCGAGACTGATCTCATAAGACATTTTGTTCAATCAAGTACAAAATTTTCAAACTTTTTGAAGTCAACTTCAATCATTCTTTGAATCAATGTGCTGCTAGCACATCAATTCAAAGAGGGGCAAATGTAACCACCCTAATTTGGTCTGCTCTGACCATAGACCTTGTTTGCCCTAAGTGTGATCATACCCCTAATTATGTCAAGACAATTCTTTAATTAATTGGCATAATTCATTTAAATCAAATTTAATCTCTTAAGTGATCTTATCACTAATTTACATTAATTTCCTTAGTCAATTAAATCAAATCAAATCAATTTTAAAAAAAATAAACAAATACATGGCTAAGGTAATTAATTAAAAGGAATTAAATAAAATCCTAATTACGACTCCTCACTTACAAAAGGGAAAGTCAATTCCCTAGCCAATGAGAGTTAAATCACTTGGATCACCTCACATGGATCACCAGAGATTCAATCTCCACCTCTCTTCACAAATCAATCCTAACCTCTCATTCCTCAAATTCTTCTATAAATGGAATGAATTTTGAGCTCAATGGGCCCCTAATTTTAGAATTTCATTTGCAAACTTATGCTGCTCATATTCTTAAAGACTTTAAATGCATTTTAGCTCAAACATTTAGAATTGTTATAATATTTCAATTGGAGCTCTAAAATTAACTTTTATTAAGCATCTAGCTTGCATTTTAGTTAAATCTTCCATTCTAAGCATGATGTTGTCACTGATTTATGCATAATCTGAGGGCAAATTATAGCATATTTCATACTCTTCTTAGATAGGGAGCAATATATCAATTTTGATGATTGATATGTGTTCTAACTCTTATATTTCATGTTATTTCACTAATGCAATGACATATTAAAGTGTTGTGTTGCAGCTAGCAAATCCACAAAATACACACACAACCATAAGGTATACAATATACCCCTTTGGCATTAGTGACAAAAACACTTATCATAGCAAAAAAAACTCTAAAATTGATAAGTCAAAACTCCCCCTTTCCGTGTGCTTGGGTTCTAGCTCGGTTTTGACTACTACTCTGCAACTCGGTTACAACTAACTCTATTTTTTATTTTTCAAAATTGTTTTTGTAACTCTACTCTATATATCTTCCTCTTCCTTATATATATCTTCCTCTTCTTTGTACATGTATTTCCTTATATATATATATACTGATATACTCTATATTTTCCCCTATTTTTGACAGAAATGCCAAAAATGCATATCTACAAGGTAATACCAAAATGTGAAAGGAAATCACTATGTACCTTCAAAATTTGAGACAAATCCTTGTCCCAATTTTCTTGCAACACCTTCAGGATGTGCAACTCAATTTGAATCTCTGTAGACAACTCCATCATATGCTCAGCAACTGAAAAATTGTTATCATGGATGAGTGTCTTTGCGTGAGAAATATGTTTTTGCATGACATCCATGTGAGGAATGAGTTGGCCCTATATAGCTAATAGGGATTCCCTTGTTATTTCTTCTTCCCTCAGTAGCTCTACCTATAGATCAGTCAAATACCTGATCTTAACAAAATGTGTTGAACTTGAACTCAGGTTAAGTACCAACTTACTTGCACTTTCCTTCAAATCATTATCAATCTTTGTCAGCTTATCCTTAATTTCCTTGGTAAAATTGGGTGTGTCACTCAACTTTAAAAATAATGCAACAACATTATTTATAGTGGTTTCTAGAGAGCTAATGATAGTGGACAGCTTCACTTGATCTATTGCAATCTTACCTGCAACATTCTCTAGAACCTTATTCTCAAATTTTATCTTTGCTTTTTACAGCAATTTCTCCTAACCACTTAGATCTTTGTTAAACTTGTGAACTATGTCAACAAGTTGGTCCAATATGGAGTCTTTCTCATTGACCTTTATTTCTAGTATATCTAGGAATATACCTTTGATGTCCTCTAGCACTTTGTTCCTTTTCTTCTCTACTCGGAGCTTCTGTTGTTTTTCTCTTTTCTTCTATAGCTCCCCAAGGATGTCCATCTGCTCAGGTGTTAAGCTAGAAAGATCCCAATTAGGAATCAAAATGTCTTCCTCAAGGTCAACTTCGTCAGTATTTGTTTCCTTTTCTTTACCCTCAACCTTGTGATTAGGTGAAGGAATTATTTCCTTACCTTTTCCATCATCATCCTTGTCCTCAGTGTTCAATTGAAGTAGGTCGTTAACTTTCATTGCATTAGCTATAGAATCAGTACCAATTATTGAAGTATTCACATTGTCCTGTTGTAACTCAATTTGGCTTGGCCCAGTAGTAGGTAGAGCTTGATGCTCAGTTCCTACTAAACCTGATGTGGACTCTGTGGTCTTATCTTTGCTTGAAGGTAAGATGATATGAGTAGGTAATTGGGGCAGGGATGACATCACTATCACTGCTATTTGTTTTGCATCAGATTCCTCAATGGTCTGTACCTTAGGTAGTTCCTCATCTTTAACCTATACAAGAGGGTATGTACATGGTTCCTTTGTCTTATCATCTACCTTATATTCCTTGGTATCAAAAATAGACTTCCACAACTTAGTTGCGGTCTGCACAACATCCTCTATTTTCTTACCTAAAACTTGAAAATTTCTAAACCTTGGAGTATGTCTACTCTCACACTTAGACATAGCATATTTTACCTCTTTTTGCAGTCAATGTAGGCATGAATTGATTCAAGGTTTTTTTTATGATGTCCTTTTCAATTTGGACTACATTGTTCTAGTGAATGGATATTGCCTTAAGAATGTCTTCAGACACTTGGCTCTTTAATTCAGACAGATCATACTTTCATCTTTCCATCTTCTCAACTAATGCATCCTCAATCATCTTCTGCTCATCCTTGGTTCTAGAAGCATACTTCAGTGATCTGAAACATGACATACCACTTCCTTCCTTAATTTTCTCAACCTTCTGCTCAAAGGTGAGTGGTGGCTTCTTGAAAGTAACTATATCTTCCTCATCATCATTGTCCTTTTGTAACTTTAGTTTTCTTCTAGATTGCCTGGGTTTGCTTGTAATGAAAACAGGGGTAGAGACCTTTGGTGTTTTCATGGGGACTGGCCTCTTCTTCTTAGGAGGCTCTTCTTCTACCTCTTCCTCCTTCTTAGGTTCTACTTCTTCTTCCTTTATGTTATTCTCTTTGCCTTCAGAGATCAACAGAGGAGAGTCAAATGACCTGCCATACTTCTTTTCAAACTTCTCAATTCTCTTCCTTCCTCTCTTCAAGATTTTTTGGAATCTCAATTTCAAATGATATTATTCCCTTAGCTTCTTCATAGGTACCAAAGTATGCTTCTTTAGGATCAATAGGATCATTGACAAGAGAATCAATAATATCTCTAGTCTCATCAATGTTAACCTCATATGCAAGAGGTTTCACCCATACAACCCTGGGTTTGACTACCTAGATGTGCACTCGGTCACAATCAACTAGGAAGCATTTTTCTTCCTTATAGTACTCTACCAGTTGTTTGGGAATCCTGAATTTGTTTTGCATTTTCTCTTTGAAACTCTCAAAGTAAGCATCCATGATGCTTTCAAAATTATCTCTCAATTCTGCTATAAACTCATTAATCTGATATAATACAAGCCTATCCTTCTTCCATACAATCGTGTCTTTTGAAGGGAAAAACTTTTGAACATAAAAGAAAAAACAAACCAAGATTGAACTGAACTTACACAGACTGGTCTTAGATGCCCAGATGCTTTCCATGTTTTTTCTCAATTGGATGAGTTACAACTCGGTGAGGTCAAATGATAGATTATTCTTAATCACTTTGTATGCCAAGTCCACAGCCTCACAGAGAACACTGTTTGGTCGTCTGGAACTGTAAATATTGTGTGCTATCACATGAATTACATACTTTATCTCCATGTTAGTGACTCCATTCAATTTCATGCCTCTTCCATCCCACTCAGTAGGAGTTACCTTAGCTAGGTCATCTCGAGGTAGGTTTTTAGTCGCTTTTGGTTTTTTTAGCATTGGGTACCCGGTCAGTCTGTGTGTCATCATCTTGGTGATCTTCACGGGTTGCTCCAACCAAAATTGCATGTCGTGAATATGGCTCAAAATAAACCTAATCCACTTAATCTAGAAATTCATCAACATGTGTAGGATATGGGTTAAACCCTTGACTTTGAGGTGCTTGTGTTCCGGCTTCAGGTTTCCGTCCACACACAGTGCCCCATATGCTTGATTCAGCTCAACTGTGCCTAGCTCTTGAATGGTACAATGATAGAAATTTCAAATATTGTGAATTAATAGTACCTTTAGAGTAATTTGGGAATGGGCTCTCATTGGGTCTATCTCCTGTGCAATCGTTGGATGAAGCTTGAACTTTGGCACTTCGCAGACTGCATTCCTCACTAACATCTCGAATCCCTTCTTGACCTTTCTACTAGATGAAGATGCCATAATGCTCGAAAGATTGATGAAACTTTACAACTAAAGATTTCAAACACAAATTCACTTTGAAATCGCTAAAAGCTCTTAATCGCTTTGCAAAGTATAAAACTTGGTAAACAATAACCCTTTGATTCCACCTTTTATGAGATATTTTTACCTTTAAGTTTTCATTAAATGCTTTGCACACAATAGCTGGAATATCTTGGTTAGTTCTTATAGGCTTACTCAGAATGAACTGATCAGGGAGAAGGTCGGTGAAAACTAACTTCATATCTTTGAAACCATACAACCTAACTTAACTCGGCTAAGCCTGAGTAACTCAGTTGTAACTGAGATCCTGCCTCAGTTAGAACCATAATGTGTCCCAATGTATCAATATGTAGATTTGGACTTGCTAGCATAGCTGGAACTTATGTATGATGGCTTGTATGTAGAGTTCCAGTTATCTCCTTACACCTTTATTCATAAATGGTGGTTCCACCCAACTCACCATTTTGGGTGCCATGTGTTCCTTCATTATTTTGATCTGAATTATCAGGAGACTTCCTTACCCAATGCTAACTCATCTGATTTTTTATTTCAGAAACTTTTTCTTTGCCTTTCTCAAAACTAGTATCCACTTTTTCTCTATTCATACAATTCTTTCTTAGATGACCAAGTTTTTTACACACATAACATCTCTTAATGGATTCCTTTTTCTGAGGTGATTCTTTGCATAATTTGCACCAATGTGCCCATACTCACCACAATGATAACATCTATTCCACGTGTTGTAATCCCAACCAAAAATTGCCTTAGCTAATTGTTCAGTAGGGTTCCACTTCTTAGTTCTGCACTTTGAATATTTATGACCTTGATTGTTACAATTGAAACATTTTACTTCAAACTTAGGTTTCTCAGTGCATTCGCTTACCCTATGTCCATGTTTGTTGCAACTGTAGCATTTACCATTAAACTTTGACTTCCCATTGCTCCAACATCTATTTGATGTATGCCCTAACTTACCACAATGATTACATGTAGGTTTCTTGTTCTTTTGAGCTCCTTGTTGTGAGGATTCACCTTGTTCATTATAACCTAATCCAGTCTATCCATGATGTCTGAATGTATGCTTTGTCAATTGATTCATGTTTTCTTATGAATTCACCATCCTCTCATTGGTTTGCTTTTCAATGTCAATATCATTTCATAGTCTTTCATTTTTAGTCAGGTCTAAGTGATAACTTCTTGATTTATCATATATGCTTGCTGAAGTGACAAATGATGGATTTCATTTTCTTTTTTGTCTAATCTTGTACTTAGCAATCTCTTTTGTTTTTATGTCATTTCTCTATAATTTTCTGCTTGGTTCTTTTGTTCCATGACTTCACATAATCTGACTGAATGAATTTCCTATTCTCTCTTCCACTTTATGACTTCTTCATGTAAAGTGAGATTCTTTTCAAGTAGGTTTTCAATGACTGCATCAGCTTCTTCAGAACTTCTTTCTTTGCAAAAATCTTCAATTCTTTCTTCTATGTAACCTTTGTCATTCATTTGCACTGCTAATTCTTTTCTTCTTTTCAGGGAATGAGAGAGTTACTCCTTGATTTTTCTAATTTGATCCATGGCCACTTGTAGATCTATCTTTTCATTTTCAATGGCTTTCTCCAATCTGTATATTTCCATTACCTCTGATCTTTTCTCAAGCTGTTATACTTTTGATAAGAGAACCTTCACTCTGATACCAATTGTTGGAAATATATTATAGGCTAGGTGACTGAGGGGGGGGGGGGGGGGGGAATCAANGGGGGGGGGGTGAATCAAGAACCAGTAAAACTTCTTCTCTTTTATCCTTTATTAGATTGTCAAATCTAATTGCATGCATGCATGGAACAGAAAAGCAATAAACCTTCAGAACACTTGACACAAGATATGGTGACCCAAAAACCTTCCAAATAGAAAGTAAAAATGGGCTGGGGATGATACCCACAAGCTTTAAAATTGAATTAATAAAGTTGGCCAGTTAAGGTTTACAATTAATGACTTCTAATGATTTGTCCTGTTAAGAGCAATAAGGACTGTTAGGTCCACCTTGTGAAAGGATTTATTTAATACAATTAAGTATGCACTCTGTTAGGATATTTGTGAAGGACTATTAGGTCCACCCTATTAAAGGAGTTGGTTTATGCACCTGTTAGGATGAATCAGTGAATGATCTTCTATACAACTCTGATTTGTTAAATAAGATCCTTTGATGTAATATTGATCACCTAAATGTGATAGATGAGTCTTTGTTGTTCCTTTATACTATTGTATCCTTCCAATCAAATTGCCTCTTCATATTCGCATTTATGCATGTATTCAATGTAATTCTATTGATATGGACCATTTCTTGATAAACAAAGTGTTTCACATATATACCTATCCAAGATTGATTACATCTTCAAGTCGGGTACAATTAGTTTCAAACAATATTCACCAAGTCAACTCAATGTTGATACTCGGGTCCAGTAATCCACTCGGGTGATATATTGACACTCGGGTGACATAGTGAACATGGCAACTCTAGCACTCGGGTGACACTAGGTGCTGGGTCCACATTAATCACTCAGAGATGGTATGTAACTCAGGTAACAATGATGGCTTGGTCGACATTGCTTGGAACTAACTGCTTGGGTGACACTGCAAATTGGTAGATACTGTCAACTCGATTGACACACTAACTGCTTAGCTTGGGTAACACTTCAAGTTGCTTTCTCGGTCAATAATACATAACCATATGAATGGATAAGTGTTTTGGCACTAATTGACAATATGTCTTGCTATAAGGTCTACATCATCGATCTGTTATTTCTGGCCTCCATAGATTTTGCTTCTCTCTTTTTGTGACAGGCTTGTATGTAGGTGATTCTTAGGAGCTGTAGGGTTGATTTTTTATCAACTGCAATATGGTATCAGAGCTCTAGGTCTTCATGCATATGTTCTCTTCATGAGAGATTTGGCCTTGTTCTTAAGATATGTGTTTTTTAAGAAGCTTTCTATTTCAGATTTTTGTGGATTTGGGGGGAGTTTGTTTTTGGAGCACTTTGGGTTCAAACGAGCCTCACGATTGCACTCAAAAGGCCCAAAAGCCCCTATTTTCATATAAGGCATGTCCAATTTAGACATAGTTGCATTCTGAGGCAATTTTTTTTGTTGTACGACCCTTTGCTAGGCACATTTTTCAAGGCAATGAAATTTTATTATTATTATTATTTTTTCAAAAAACCTCCACCAATTTTGGCAGTCCCACCATATTTAGCAGCATCACCAAATTTAGTCGAGCTTCACCATATTTAGCAGTGATTTCTTGGGACTCTTCTTGTTTTGGAGAAATCTTTGGTTTTTTGCTCGTATCTTGAGCAAACGAAGGCATTTTTTGGCCAAACAAGATATTGTCGGAAAGCTAGTTCAAAGCCCAATATAATTTTATAGGTTTGGTTTTGTGATTTTTCCATCTTGCAGGGTTTTTTCCAGTCAAATTCAAGGTTCCTTTTTGCACTCTAGGAGCCATATCTTTCTCATTTAGACTCCATTTTCCAACTTCCGCACATCGTTGGAAAGATGGTTTTGTGCTCTTTCTTTTGGGATGGGTCTCATGTCCAGAATTTGTTCCATGTATATTTTATTCAATTTTTTATTTTTTTTACAATCTAAATATCTTGGGTGTTTCATGTCCTGGGATTGTTTTCCTTGCATGGGATGACTCCTTTTTAGCTATTACTTATGTTCCTACAAATTTTAGTCATTCTTGAGCATTGTAGACATCTATTTTTGTAGCATTTCTTTTTTGCAAACACACTAAGATAAAGTGTCATATGTTGCATACTTGAGATCTTGCCCATTTTTGTGCCTGTTTGTACCCGCACTACATTATAAAGTGTCATGTAGGGGGGGGGGGGGGGGGGGGGGNGGTTGATCTACCTTTGTCAAGTGAGTATTCATTCCATGACATTAGCCTAATGATGTGTGTCAAGAGAGTGATCCTTCCATGACACCATCCTTTATATGTATTTGTACTTTCTTCCACACTTTCCGTGTTCTTGGTTCTTTGATGTGCAGTTGTTCTTGGCAATCTGTTTCAGTGTACATGTCATGCCATTCCCTGCTTAGTATTATCGGGGTATCTCCTGTTGGTTCTAATGCTTTCTTGGTTTGATGGAGTGAGCTATGTATTCAGTATTTGTTCCTATGTACTAGGTGGATGCATTGGTTGGGTACCTATACATTTTAATGAGATGAATCATTTACCATATGGACACTCTTTCATTCTTGTTTTCAATACATCCTTCCATCTTGTGATCATCTCTTCAGACTTTTGTGCCTTTTTCCATCTGTATTTTTGAGTTTTGATGTTTTCCTTTATTTTCCATCTTGATTCGAGTAGTGTCATTTGAGGGCACTCATGCAAGTTACAATCTTCTCTACCTAATCATGTTCTTTTATAGTGAAGGTTCCAACAGTTTTTCTTTGACAGTGTTTGCAGCTTCATGCTTCAGTGGTGTTCTTCATGTTCATCCTTTGTTCCTATTTTCTAGGAAATTCTCTAGTTTGGATGGTTCTTTAGTCCTTCACTAGGCTTCATTTCTTTTTGAAGAGGGGTTTTTCCCACTGGGTTTTCTCCTTTTCTCCTTTTTACAGAGTTTTCTTGTACTTGGGTACCTGATCAGGCCATGTTGTCGGGACCAATTTCTTGCTTTCAGTAGTTGTTTCTAGGTTTTAGCTACTCCCTAAGTTTATCTTAAGGGGGGGTGTTAGAGTAATAAGTTATTTAACTTATTAATTAAATCATTTGATTTAATTATTAAGTCACTTATTATCTCTAGTTTACTTAAGCTAAATTTTAGGCATATAATACTTTTTTTTTATATTAAAATTATCATACAACCTAGGTTTCTACCTTTTAGAGTTTTATAACCTTTGTAAGGTTTGATCTCTTTATAATTATTTTTATCTGAGAATGCTATTGCATTGAGAATTTTCTCTCCATTGTTTTGCACATGATGTTTCCTCTTTCATCGATCTGTTATTTCTGGCCTCCATAGCTTTTGCTTCCCTCTTTTTGTGGCAGGTTTGCATGCAAGTGATTCTTGGGAGTTTTAGGGTTGAGTTTTTATCAACTCCAATAGATATTACCATATGAGTCCAGGGCCACACATCCAAACCCTGATGGACTCAGGTTTCCTTTGGATGCCCTATCAAAATTGACCTTGATCCATCCCATATTCAATCTCATCCAATCCACCTCATCTCTTTTTTTACAATGGGATTAACCCCAAGAAGCCCATTGAATGACATAATTTACAATAAAATTAATAATACATAAATTTAAAAATATAATTATTCAATTACGTTTGTATAATAATTTTATAGAATTTTAAAATAAAAATTTGGATCATATTTTATAATTTGTTATTTGTTTAGTTATGAAAATATGATCCAACTTGTTCTTTAAAAGAGAAGATTATTTTACTAAAAAATATATATGTTAGTTTTCTTTGATTTAAAATCTTGAGATCGGATTTATATTATTATAAATCTATTCTTTATTATTCTATTGTATACATGTTTTTTAATAATTACTCAGCCATAAATCATTAATTTACTTCAAAGTGTTAAATACAAACCAATACAAGCAAAAATGTTTTATATTTTATATTATATAGTTTTTTTTCTATGTAGAATGCTTGAGCCAAAAGTTTTGAATTACTTCCAAAAAGCACAAATTACATAATTTGAAGTTCGAGCCTTGCTTAGGTCATCCACCTTCCTATTGTATCTCCTATATGATAGTGCTTATAAACTACTACTATTCATTGTCCTCACAGATTCAACCTCGTACTCAATATCTAACAAAATTGGGGTAGCTATAAAATACTACTATTCACTATGCTTATAAACTTATTTGTTTCCTCCACTCAGACCGAACATATCAAACCCTATTGGGCTCTATTGTACTCTCTTCTTCTTCTTTCAAAGAAGGCTTTGATCAACAAAGTAACAATCACTATGATGTTAGTAATAACTGAGAGGGGGGGGGTAAATCAGTGGCCTCAAAAATTTATCCTTCAAACTTAACCACCAATTTATAAATCTCAGATTATTATGTCCCTACAAGATGCATGCCATGAAATACTAATAATGATTAACTGTTTGTCAGTTTTCTATGTCAATCCTTATTCTTTCTTGATTACCGATAAGCAGTATAACTATTTACCGAAACTCAGTAATAAGCAGAGTATATTGATCAATCCAGAGTTAGCTACGTAAGATGCAATACAGTAAAGAAATGAATCATACACACATAACACATGAATTTTTAACGTGGAAACCCTGTTAAGGGAAAAACCACTAGGATCGATACCCTAAATTTTCACTCTTCTGAAGTGAGCCCTCTTAGGAGCCAACTCTGTTAAAGGTTACAAACACACCATTAAGTGCGACCTTGTTAGAGGATTTTATACATAGAGGTTATCACTTAGTATCGAGCATCTATTGCTACCATCCTTGAATCAGCCTCCTTCTTAGACTATCAATAGGTATCAGGCAACTCCAATGCTACTTTCATGAATCAACCTTTTTGGCACTCCTTGAGATGTACCTCAATATATAGAAGACTGTTAAATCCTGATCAGTTAAGAGACTTGATGCTTCAATGGTTAAACTGAAACACTATGACCTGTTCATATTGCAACTTTGAATTGCAAATTTTTAGATCTATTTAAGTACATTACCTCTCTGACCAATGTATCAATTCAATCCTTGTGCTCCATACTTTCTACTCTGTGATGTTGTGCTCACTGTTTGTCAGTGCCTGTAGAATTCCTTAGCTCTTCCTTTAGCTTGTTTGATCAGTACTGCATAAAGTTGTTCTTCATCAGTTTCTCTTCAACATCCTCTTTTTATTCACTCCCCTTAATCTCATTCGTAAATGAATTAAGCTTGTCTCTTATATATACATAATATTCATTGTTTCTTGATTCTTGATTCTTGGCATGACAAACAATCCAGCCAATTAGATTTAAAGCATAACTCATGATTTGTCTCATAGATATCTTCTTGCCAACTGTACAAATCATCTTTAAATCAATCACTTATCTTTGGTCAAATAAAACAAAGTAGACAACCAGTTAAGTCCTTATTTAGCTCTGTCAGCTAGATATTTTGTCATTTTATGAACTCTCTATTCTGTCGATCACAACTAACTGATCCATCGGTGAGGAGTGACTGATCTGTTAGTGAGACTCTAGTTAGCTTCATGATCTCCATTCGTCAGGCATCATTAGAATTTTACTCGTCGGGCAACCTTGTGTTGCTGCTCGTCGGGCACCCTTCTAACTTTGCTCGTTGGGCACTATGTGGTTTTGCTTCGTCAGGAAATACTGTTCTTCTGATCGTCGGGTATCATTGTGATGGTTCTTCTTTGCTCTGTCCATCAATGTGCACTTCGTCAGTGTTTTTTTTCACTTAGTGAATACATGAATTTTATGTATTGTTGAAAGCATAACCTTGGTTCCTTTGGTTCTCTGAAGTCTTTGGCATTATGTACATGATCGTATAGATGATATCAAGTTGACATCAATGACAATACAATCTATTAACTGATTTAATGACTTGCATTATCTTCAACTTAACATTATCAAACATTTAATCAGTTGCATGTCATCAATCTCTCCCTTTGGTATTGATGGCAACATATTATATTATCACACTATACTATTTCTAATACAATATGAAATACAACAGTTGAGATTCATCAACTACCAATCTTTTTGTTCTGATAACCGATAAAAATGTATGACCATCGGTAAGCTCTATTGAAGTTTAAATTTGATTCTTGTAGCTCTCTATATTTCTTCTTCTGATGTGTTGCATTCTCTCCTTGTGTTAATTTCCCTCCCTTGATTGTTCTTCTCTTTTGATATCTTTTTCTCTTGTCAGCAACTCTCCCTTTGTATAATCTCTCCATGTTGGAGTAATGTGATAATGGATAATCTCTCTCCTTTTTCTATGGATAATCTCTCTCCTTTTTTGAAAAATGTGATAATATGGATAATCTATCTCCCTTTGACAACAATGCCAAACAAGTATCTCATAGATATCTAACATTAATGTCAAGCGATCTTTGCTCTCCATACATAATATATTCCTTGAATTTCCCTTATCCATCAGCAATACAACAATATGCTCTGGTGCTCGGTGATGATATATACCTGTCTGTATATAGATGAAGCTTTGAAGTTCATCTCTTTGCCTGCATCAACATTAATGATATTCTGACAATATTTAGGCTGATGCAACCTTCTAGTCATTTTACTGACTAGTAGACAAGGTTTTGACCCCTACTCTCTTTCTCAAGTACTCAAATGTGTCCTTGGGCAGTGACTTGGTAAAGATATCAGCTAATTTTTCTTTGGATTGCACATACTCAAGTATCACTTCCTTAGCCTGAACTTGTTCTCTCTAATAATGATACTTGATGGCAATGTGTTTAGTCTTAGCATGCATGACTGGATTCTTGGAAATGTTTATTGCATTGGTATTATCACAATAGATAATCACTGGTTCTGGGATCTTCATATGCATACCTTCCAGTAACAGTTTGATCCATGCAATATTTGAGCAATTTGAAGCAGCAGCAACATACTCTACTTCTACAGTAGACTGAGAGATGCATCCTTGCTTCTTGCTAATCCATGTGACAAGTCTGTCACCCATAAAGAATGCTCCTCCAGTTGTGCTCTTTCGGTCATCAAGATTTCTAGCCCAATCAGTGTCGGTAAACACCTTAAGTTCAAATTTTCCTTCTCTTCTATACCATAAGCCATATTCCTTGGTATTCTTTAGATATCTTAGAATTCTTTTCACAGCAATCATATGTGATTCCATGGGGTTAGCAGAAAATCTAGCAACTATTTCTACTGCATGTGCAATATTTGGTCTAGTGTTTACAACATACATGAGTTATACAATCATTGATCTGTACAAAGTCTAATTTACCTATGGCGTCTTATCCTCCTTTGTCAATTTACATCCAGTAGCCATCGGTGTTCCAACTGGTTTGGAATCTTCCATCTTGAATATTTTCAGGACCTCTTTAATGTATTTGGACTGTGTAATGAAAATACCTTCACATTGTTACATGATCTGTAGACCAAGAAAGAACTTGATCTCTCTGAACATAGACATCTCAAAATCTTTGCTCATCTCATTAGCAAATGATTTGCATAGCATATCATTGCCTCCAAATATGATTTCATCAACAAATATTTCAGCAATCAAAGTGTTAGCATCAGTATCTTGCTTTAAATAAAGATTACTATTTTCACTAGTCCTTACAAATCCAATACTTATAAGATAAGAATGAAGTCATTCATATCAGGCTCTAGAAGCTTGTTTCAATCCATACAAGGCTTTATGAAGTCTACATACCATGTTTCTCTTGTCTGGATCTACAAACCCTTCTGGTTGCTCAATGTATACCTCTTCTTCAAGTATTTCATTTAGGAATGTTGACTTGACATCCATCTAGTATACCTTGAATCCTTTGAATGCAGCATAAGAAAGTAGTATTCTTACACCTTCTAGCCTAGAAACAGGTGCAAAGGTCTCTCCATAGGCAATACCTTCCTCTTGTGCATACCCCTTGCATACTAGTATTGCTTTATTTCTTGAGACTTCTTCATTCTCATTCAGCTTATTCTTGAATATCCATTTAGTACAGATTATATTCTTGTCATCTAGTCTTGGCACAAGTGACCATGTCTTCTTTTTCTCAATCTACTCAAACTTATCATTCATAACACTTATCCATTCTTCATTATCAAGTGCAACATTGACAGATTTTGGCTCAAACTCACAAATTAAACAACTTGAGTTTAAAGACTTACTTCTTGTTCTTGTACCAGCTTTCTTATCTCATATGATCTGGATCTCTAGATGGTTCCTTCTTACATATCTACAAAGAACTAGTTCAGCTCTTTGTCTATCATCTTGATCATCATTTTGTCCTTCATTTTGTTATTCATCACTTTGCACATTATTTTGATTATTATCCTGATTGTCGGTATTTCTAGCCTGACCGTCGATTGCAACATTTTGTTGCTCTGGAATTAAGCATTGTTGCTCGGGTAGAGTGTTGGGTTCTTCACAGTATACAAACTTGTTGTAGTCCTCTGGTTCTTTTGTGCTTTCTAGCTCATTCTTTTTTGCAAATTCATCTATCTTTACATTTGCACTTTCAATAATTTTGTGAGAAGCCTTGATAAGACATTTATAAGCCTTGCCCTTGGTGGAATACCCTAGAAAGATACCTTCATCACTTTTGGCATCAAGCTTTCCATTTTCGTCATCCTTTAAGATATAACATTGACTACCAAAGATTTTGAAGTAACTTACATTGGGTGTTTTACAATGCCATAGCTCATAGGGTGTCTTCTTTGCGTCCTTCTTCAATTGTACTTTATTCAGTGTATAGACAGCAATACTGACAGCTTCCCTCCAGAAGATTTGGGTGATGCCTTTCTCTATCGTCAATGTTCTTGCACAATCAACTATGGATCTGTTCCTTCTCTCAGCAACCCCATTTTGTTGTGGTGTTCTTGGTACAGAAACCTGTCTTTTTATACCATGCTCACTACAGAAATTAGTGAATTCATCTTATATAAACTCACCTCCTCTATCTAATCTGAAGCATTTCAAATCCTTACCACTTTGTTTCTCTACCATAGCCTTATACCATTTAAACATCTTGAATGCTTCAGATTTATCTTTTAGAAACATAATTGTCATAATTCTAGAGTAATCATCAACAAAGAGAATAAAATATCAATCTCCAAAATAACTCTTTGTCCTCATTGGTCCACATAGATCAGTATGGACTAATTCTAGAATATCATCAGATGTATGGGTTTTACTTTTGAAACTAGACTTTGTCATCTTACCTTTTTTACAATTCTTGCACATGATGTTGTCGGGCTTTGACATCGTCAGTAAGCCTCTTACATTTCTCCTTCTGCTTATTTTCATCATGTTGTCAAAATTCACATGACACAATCTTTTGTGCCACAACCATATGTCTTCATTTCTAGTTATTGAGCAAGTGGTGTTAGTATCATTCAGATAGAATAAGTTACCTTTTGTTTGTTCACCGGTACCAATCAATCTTCCTGATTCATTGAAGATCTTTGCCTTCTTATTCTCAAATGTTACTCTGTGACCTGAATTATTTAGCTGAGAAACACTCAACAGATTATAATTCAATCCTTTTACCCAATAAACATTTTCACTTTTAATCAGGTTATTCAACATTATAGTTCCTTTACCTTTAACTGGACAAGGTGCATCATTACCCATTCTTACTGTACCACCATTATAATATTCAAAAGTGTTAAACTTTTCTTTGTCACCGGTCATGTGGTGAGTGCAGCCACTATCTATAATGTAGATGTCATTCTTGCTAACCTTAGATATGAGTGTAGTTTCTACATACCTTTCATCTTCATTTGAATCATCTTTCACAGCCACAAACACCATCTCGATGTCTTCATCAATTTCGGTGTCAGTATCTTCATCTTTGCAAGCAGCAAGGTAGCTGACTTTCTTGTCTTTATCCTTGTAGTCTCAGGTATCTCTTCTTTCTGATTGTCGGTAACTTCTGTAATCTTTGTTATCACCTCTGTCAGATTTCTTCTCAAAAGATTTGTCATTAACCCTGTCATCTTTTCTTTTGTTAGGACATCTTGCAGCAAAGTGTCCAATCTCTTTACGATTAAAGCATATAAGTGGTAACTTGCCTTTGTGTTTACCTTTGCCTCTCTACATTCTTCTAGCCATAAGTGCTTCTATTTCATCTAGATCTTCTTCTTCACTTTCACTTTCACTATCTCTTCTAGATGTGTGTCTATGACTTGATTTGCTTATTCCCATAGAAGATTTAAATGCCGACTCTAAGTTTGGTAAGACACTATTATCAAAGTTATTCATCTGAAATGAAATCAGTCTACTAATTAAACTATCAAGAGTAACTATATTGTTTGCTACTGCTCACATTTCTTGAATGGAAAAAACTCTAATAGCATATATAGGCAGTAAGGTTCTTAAGATTTTACTTACCACTGCCTCCTCTTCAAGTGTACCTCCAAATCCTCGTATAGCATTGACTACTTCTTTGATTCTTGTGCTATACTGTGTGATGTTTTCTCCTTCTTTCATTCTGAGATCGTCAAACTTTCCTCTAAGGCTTTCTACCTTGGCTCTTAGAACATTTGTATCACCTCCATGTACAAGCTTCAATTTGTCCCACATCTTCTTTGTAGTTTTGTAATCTTTGACATCTTCAAATTTAGCATTAGAGAGTGAGGAAAAGAGCTCTATGACCATGCAATTGTGCTCATGCTTCTCTCTCAATTGATCTACTGTTAATGCTCTTGTGGGAAACACATATTCAATATCTAGGAATTGAGTAACATCATTACCAATACCTGATAAATGGAGTCTTATCCTACTTTTCCATGAAGCAAAGTCGTCTTTGTTCAACTTGGGCACATCTCGTCTGTTCATCTTGGGATCTTGACTTAGGTCTTGAAACCTTCCTTTCTAAGCACACAAGCTCTGATACCAATTGTTAGTAATAATTGAGAGGGGGGGTGAATTGGTGGCCTCAAAAATTTATCCTTCAAACTTAACCACCAATTTATAAATCTCAGATTATTATGTCCCTACAAGATGCATGCCATGAAATACTAATAATGATTAATTATCTGTTGGTTACTGTCAATCCTTATTCTTTTTTGATTATCGATAAGCAGTATAACTGTTAGAGTAATAGTCTCTTGGGTTATTAATTAAATCATTATGATCTAATTACTAACTCACCTTTCACTCTAGTTGCTTAAGCTAACCTTAGGTTTTCCCTTTTAGGGTTTCGTGATTCCTTTTATAAGGATTCACCTCTTTGCATTTCATAAGGAGTTTTCACATCACGTTGTAATTTCTAGAAACATATTGTTAATATATTATTTTCTTTTGCATACGATGTCTCCTCTGGCTTTCTGGCCTCCATAGTTTCTCGAGTCTGTATTTTGCTTCTTCCATGTGACAGGTTTGCATGCAGGTGTTCTTGGGAGAATAGGGTTTTTTCTATTCTAACATGGTATCAGAGTCATCTTGCTGCTCGTTGTTCGTGCTTTGTCGAAGTGTATCAGAAGCTGGAGGTTTTTTGGATTTTCAAAAGTTTTTTGTGTGGATTTAGTGGGGACCTTTATTTCTGGTCATTTTGGGCTCAAACAGACATTATTGTTGCGCTTAGAGCGCCCAAAAACCCTAGAATCCATATAAAGTTTATCCATTTTGGACAACTTGCCTCCGAGACAAAAAAAAATTGGTTCCTATTGTTGTACGGGCACGAAAACTGAGAAAAATATAAAAAACACATTTTTAAAGTGTTTTTTATGCGTTTCATAACGCGGATAGTGATGTTTAAATCGCACCACCGTGGGGCCACCAGCACGCCACCGCCGCGGGCCGGCGCCCGACAACCCTCCTCCGCGGCCCGCCCACCTGCGGTCGCCGCTCAATTGCCCACCTGCGACCTCCGCTCTGCGGCCTCCACCCAGCCGCCTCCCGGCCCCCGCCGATAGCCACTTCGCTGGCAACCCCGCCGACAACCACTCCGCCGGCAACCCCGCCGCCTCCCGTGCTCCGCCGCTCCACTCTGCCCGACGGGTGTTTAAGCCCTGCAGGCCCCTTTCTACTGGCCAGCGGTCATATCTGTGACTGGGAGCTAGGCTCCAGCCCCCTATGCGTGCCATGCACCCAGGGGCTTGTTTTTTTCAGCCCTAGGGGCTTTAAACCTATTTTTGGAGCCCTTCTGACCACCTAGCGTTGTTTTTGCTCTATCTAGAGCATGCAGATGTCTTTTTTGGACTTCTTTATATCATCGGAAAGCTCTTTTTGAGATCTTTCCGATTATGGTGGTTTTATTTTTTGGCTTTTCTATTTCGATAGTATTTTTTGTTGTCAAATTTTGATGTTTGTTTCTGCCTTCTAGGAGCCATATCTTGCTCATCCAGACTCCATTTTTGGCAAACTAGATATCATCGGAAAGCTGGTTCAGTGATATTTTCAGTTACAGGGGTATTTTTCTAGATTCTGCTCCAGGTTCTCTATCCTTCAAGTTTTTCTCTTTCGCACTCTGGCAAATTACTTGGGTTCTACAGGTCTTGGAATCTCTTCTTCTAATCTTCTGGCTCACTCTTCTTTTTGACTTCTGAGCTTGTATGCTTCTCTTCTGTAGCATTTTCCTTTCTGTAAATGCACTGAGATAAAGTGTCGACTTCTGCATATATGAGATTTTGAGTATCTTGTGTGTTTTTTTGTACTCACACTCAGTTATAAAATGCTATGGGGGGTTATGATGTTTTTTCATTTTGTGCTCATCCACCTTTGTCAAGTGAGCATACCTTCCACGACATTAGCCCATGTTGTGTGTCGATGACACCACCCTTTATCCTGTGCTTGTACTTTTGTTGCACTGTTGGTGTTCCTGATTCTTCTTTCTGTAGATATTTTTGGCATTACATTTCAGTGTTCCTGTCACCCCTCTCCCTGTTCAGCATTATGGGGGGTTCTCTTGTTGGTTCTATTGCTTCATGGGTTCGATTGATCAGCTCTTTAGACTTTTTCTTCTCTACCCGGTCATGCACTTTTTCAGTGGGGGTTCCAGCAGTTTCTTTTGACAGTGTTTACAGATTCATGCTTCGGAGATGCTTCTTGCTCTTTCTTGTTCCTTTCTTTAGGACTTTCCCTAGAGTGGAGGCTTAGTTTCCTTCATCTAATTTATTTCTTGTACTTGGGTACTTGATCAGGCCTTGTTGTCGGGACCCTTCTTTCCTACTTTCTACAGTAGTCTCCTAGATTTTTGCTTCTCCCTAAGCTTATCTTAAAGGGGGGTGTTAGAGTAATAGTCTCTCAGGTTATTAATTAAATCATTATGATCTAATTACTAACTCACCTATTCACTCTAGTTGCTTAAGCTAACCTTAGGTTTTCCCTTTTAGGGTTTCGTGATT